>JAJODA010000428.1:0-22442 GCA_021730345.1 Fusarium cicatricum
TGCTGCTGCTGTTGTTGCTGTTGCTGCTGCTGCTTAAGCAGCCGGCAGATCTCTCGCCGCAAGCGGCGACGCTCCCTATCTGATGTGGCCAGAATGCCCCTTATCGTCTCCATTATTATCGTCTTTGTCGTCGTTGTCGTCATTGGTACCGCTGCTGCTTCTGTTGTTGTATTGACCAGAATGCAGTAGGTGCATGCTGCCCTCGCTGCGATAAGGCCCTCTACCTTCTCCCGAAACCCGCCGAGGGCTCGCATGAGCTCCGCTCGCTTCTCGTCTTCGCTGTCCATGAGTGCCCCGTGTCTCTGATTCTGCACCTCGATGGCATCTCGTGTGCCCCTCTGGCTGCTGCCAAGAGTGTTGCTGTTGGGCTGCGTCTGCTGAACACGCGGTGGCTGGAGTTCCTTCTCTGGACCCGACGCGGTGTCTCGATGGCATGCTTGATAGTGCCCCCCGAAAGGCGGCCGAGTTCCCTATATGCCTGAGCATGCAGAGATTGCATAGCTTAGGGTTAGGGTGTGCTGTGGTTATATTGGGGTCCGTAGCGATCGTAGATGGGTCCTGTCAGAACAGGGACGCTGTACGCAAGGAAGATGTTGGCAGCGGTGATCCAGGCGATGTCTTTGGGCGAGTAGCTCTTCAACTGGTTGTTTTCTGGGTACGTTAGGAGGAGACCAATAGAGTTGATGACGCCAAATGTGGCCGTGGTAACGAAGAAGCCACCCAGATGATGAAGAATCAGAGTCATGTGTAGTGCGAAACCCCTATTATATACCCGTGTACACCCTGTGGCGCTCCTGCCCGCAACGTCTCTCACTTCAAAGGCCTAGACACGTATAGATAAAAGAAGAACAACCAGATGCTCTTTCTAGCATCAGATTATTAGATGGAGAGTAGTTACTCGGCAAGAGAAAACAGCGATTCATCAGCAGTCACTTCTCACAATGGGTTAATACGTCAAACGGCAGAGATCCTGAAGTATCTAGTACTTAATTATACGTCTCGCAGACAGCAGAGCCAGGGCTTCAGTATAACTTAGTAATAACTGTTGCATGTCGTTGTAATACGTGCTTAGATGTCTCTGAGAGTGCAGTTGACCTCGAATTGATACTGGTTTCAGTTCCTAGTATTAAGTAATATACTGCTTTATCGTGGTTACCGGCCAGTCTGTGGACAAAACAGATGTCGTGACCATGGCATTATCGCATCTTTGCCAGACTTTGATGCCGTCTGAACTGCATTGAATGTCGCTGGTGCAATTCTTATTCTAGCGTAAAGATTCCAGGGAGTTTCCCTTTAGATAGTTGGTGTTCGCGACAAATGTAGTACTAGTTGGTAGGTGTTGTCACTATTGTGCCTTCTCTAGGGATCCTCCTAGGCCAGCAGCTGGTGCATCGGAATTCCCTTACGCAAGCAAAATAACCTCCTTCTTCCTATCCTGCAGTTTCCATAGCTTCTCCCTCATCACTGTAACCCCCATTCTATATGCAATTGCGCCTTGTCTCCGAAAAATAAGCAAATTGCACAGTTCTTTTCCATCCTGAAGTGACAAGTCGGTGTCAGCGGAGGGATAAGAATAGGCATACATTGTAGGGGAATGCCTTGAACGCGCAATTATCATCACATCGAACTCTTTTGTCTTGCCAGGCCCTTTCATCAGGCTTGCACCCAAACGTGATCCTCCCAAAACAGAATAAGAGGGACCTTCACCATCTATCCAGAAGACTGACTCATGTAATGGCAAACGGGCAGTTTCCGTCTCAATCTTGAGCAGATATGGCGTATCGCCCTCTGTAGCTCGTTTGCCATGAACAGGACCACTGGCCAAGCCATCCTCGGCGGTCTTGTGACGATGGGAACCTTTATCCGGCATCAGGTCTAGTTTAGTGCATGGCCAGGTGTATCGGCAAAGTGGTTCAAAGTCTGACATTATCGGTGGATCCGGATACATCTGGCTTATCGAAGATGCACTTATAGAACTGACGGGACCTTCCCACCCTACCCAAGACCAGCTTGGTAGGGTTGTTTGCGGCAGTTTCTTTGGGAGTCGTCTTTGCCCTTGTTGTTTTGGTACCCAGAGTAACGCCTCTTCGAAATACATCACCGGCAAGCCCCAGATGAATCCGCCCGGAAAGACAAGCTCTAGGGCCGAAATGACGCCTAGAAACGCCCTATAGCCATCTTCTGGGTATGTGAGTTTTCTTGAGTTATAATGGCTCACATATTTGAAGTAGAGCTGGAGATCTGGTGTCTTGGGCAACTCTGCACGCCCCCACGGAGACAAGCTCACCGCCATACCGTTATCGGGTGCCCCTAGGTTAAATATAGGAGGTTTTCCAGTTAACCAGGTGCCCTCATGCCATACAGCACAGGCACACTCCCAAACAGCAACCTGATACTGGAAGAAGATCTTGCGCCGAGAAAAGAACAGCTCTTGGAATGTCCAGCCTCTGTCATACTACAGATAGCATAGGCCGTTAGCCGTGACGCTCTGGGGTCGAGGGTTACGTATCGAGCACTTACCCACATGGTTGAGTAAGGTTGGAGAGATTCCATATAGTCGTGATCAAAACTGGGAGAGATCCAGCGCGGTTCTGTAATCCCTTTGATGCCACGCAGTCCATGATCAGCATCCCAACCATTAGCTGCGATGATGGTGACGTGGGCATTGGCGTAGATGGCACCCATCTTGTTGAGTTGGTCATGCTTGGATTTCGCATCGTCCTGGCAGATGCACAGCCGATCTACCCAGATATAACGCTCAGAAAGCAACTCAACGAGTCCCATAGCGTGCCGTATAGTTTTGGGGATCTGGATATTTCTGTTGAGCGCAGATAATGAGCCGGGCCGCTGCAGCTCCTCAACGTTATCCGTAGTTGTCTCTGAAGCAGAGACTTGGCCCCATACGTAGCTCAAAGCCACGTACCGATGTTCGGCTTGCGCAGGAACGATACAGTTGTTTTGGACGTCGATGAGCCAGTCTGGACGTCCAGTTAAAGCCAGAGTCGAAGAAGGCGCGCATCGATCGCCATGGTCGGTACAGCAACTGTCAATCCAAAGACGGAGATTGCTGATGTCGATCCATTCGGGGTCAGGCCTCATCACTCCGTGATCTTGCGGAGGATTTTGCAGGAGATCTTGCGGAGGATCTTGCAGAGGATCTTGTAGAGGATCTTGTGGAGGCTGGTGCTCTGGGGGAGAAACGATCTCGAAAGGTTTTCCCTGCAAAGAATGCCATTTCTCCTCTATCTTTCTTGAGAAGCTTTTGAAGTGCGGCATGAGCTTTACTTTAGAGTGGTAGTTCTGGTTGATTTTGGTGAAATGAGCGGAACTTAGCTTTGCGATACTCTTCTGAGTTTGGAGTTCCGAGGAGGCGAGCGTGATAATGATAACGAGGTTCTTGGGTCGTGTTGATGTAATCATAACGGGGGCAGTCTCATCGTATCCGCCTATTGCAATCATGATGGCTTCAGCTGATGCAACTGTCCGGCATATTTGATAAGCGGGTTTCAGCCTGATCTGAAGACTGGCGAACTTGGGCTTTTGCGTAGGATTTAAGCATAGTAAGGCAACCAGTGAACAATGGCATGCCAACTTTAAACAGTAAGATATATCGACGTGTCTATTGAAACGGAGAGGTAGAGATGTGAAACTTGTATAGCTGAGTTAACTACTCTATAATGCGAAGAGAGAGGTTGTTTCTTCTGGACCCTGGACCAAGAACAAGAGCCAAAACGTTTAACGAATGTCCCTAAGATAAGCCACCTAACTGAACGGGACTGTGTCATATAAAAAAGAGCATTAGTCGTGAGCTTGAGTTCTACTTGATCAAGAACCCACACTCGTCTCCGTCTCCGCCAATAACAGCCTTAACAGGATCAACCTTACTGCCATATAATACACCAGCGGTTACATCACTTGAAGACGGTGTAAAGCTCCCACAATCACCAATGCTGTATTCGTGCAACGCAAGATGGACTTGTATCCCTTTATGTTTCTTACTATTGCAGTAAAATCCAATTTTTCAAATTGTTGCTTTTTTCGTCCACGAATGCCTGGCAAACCCTCTGCTCCATGGCGAACAATATGCGTTCGAACGATGGTTCTCATTATCTCTCTGGGTGTCTCTGACGCTTTGTTTCGTGTCGAGTCATCGGTACTACCAGGTTGAGGCACACATCGACTGAGTCAAGGTATGATTGTTTGGAGACCTCTGTGTTCAAGTTGTCGTTGATTAAAGTCACGATTCTTTTCTCCAAATTGCTTCCAGAGCTACATTCATCTTATAGCAGCGGTCCGTGCTCAGGCTCAAGCAAATGCTAAACAAATCCCGCCAAGCAGGGTATTGGTGCACCATGGCGTTCGTTTGGACGGAGATGGACCGCGAGCACTTGCGACTCTAATGAAATCAAGACGTTAATTAGGGGCTAACGCTAGTTTCAGAAGATGTCGAAACTTTGGTGGTCCTTGGGACCTTTTGCGAATACGAGAGCCAATATCAGCACATTGGCAGCTCAGTACTGACATCAATTCCATGAAGGACTACACCGGCTTCTCGTCTGCGGCTCAGAGGCTTTGCAGAGAAAACCAACTAGGTTCAATATCAGACATGTGGAGAAATCACATGGTCTGCCACGATGCAAGTTGGGCTCATATTCACTGGTAGCCTGCATGCGGGTGAAGGAAAATAGAGCCGGTCGGGCAGTATTCACTAGAGTCTAAGATCTAAAGAATTGTTATGATTTTATCCCAAGAGCATTATAGAAGTTATATTCATGGTATGATTAGTATTTTGGTTGATGTAAATGACCTTTAGGTAAGTTATAGAACTTGGAAGAGTCCAGACCAGTATGTATGGGAGTCGCAACGCGTTCCCAAGGCCATTTGAGGTACACAATTGCACCGCATCTTCGGCATCACATGCTTCTATCATTTAGGTTGATAATTGTTCTAGATTAGAGGCAGGGAATTTGGGAGAAATTAAGCAGCACACGTCGAGATTAACCGATTCGCCCACAGAGCTTGTTTAAGATTGGTGTAGCCAGGTAATCCCCCACAACTGTGACCTTGTTGACCCCGGATTAGATAAGTTACAAAATCCCAAACTTGGCTAAGGGCATCGCTGAAACCGCTGGAAGAGCCATGGTCATTGGCGCATAAGGACCAAGTCAACTCAGGATGCTTTTTGTTTGGCTCTAGTGATTTCACGTGATGAAAAGAGCTGGCCTTGGGCAACTTCAGCCAAGGTTGTTAACCACCTGACGTGTTAATTTTTTTTAGAACCACGGCAGCATCATTCAGACAGAAATCTCTGACATAAACATGCTTCTTGAACCTCTTCTTATAGGTTAACTACCGACATTCCATCAACGTTCGATCCGTCCGATCCCGGCGCTAGTCGTCGAATACCTCTTTCGGGCAAAGTCTATGAGCACCAATTTCTCCACGGCGTTCCCCCCCTTTACCCCGGCGGCCCCGGAATGCCACGGGGGAAGCGTCTCGACCAGAGTGGATTTGGCCCATGGGGTTTTGGTTGTAAAACCCCATTTTCTTGGTCAAGTTTCAACTTTTTGCGCCCAACAAAATCTCACTCTTGGAACGAGAGCGGTGTACTACGTATGCGCCGTACGGGAACTCGTGAATAGTTGCCACCCATCACGATCAAGGCTCGATCGTTCCAAGGTTGAGACTCGGGCGTTCCTGTGGGTACCTCACAAGAAATGGCCAGTGGGCCATCATCATTAAATATGACATGGAATACTTTTATTAAATTCACCGTTTTGGACAATTGTCATTAAAGACTTCAGGCCCTAAGCTAGAAGCCAGTGTGTTCTTCTCCTAATTCAATCAAGTTATCAGATTAGCAAAGCTTGGGCTATTTTAACACTGGCCATGTTTTTCGGTCCCCACTAGGCGTTGTTAGTTTGCCGTCTACCAAGCAAACCCGATAGTTCGTCTCGGGACCCGAACCCGATCCTTGTGATTTGTATGCCCGGGAAGCGAACGCGACGAGATTTTAGCCCCGTGGTGAGAATTGCGTTTTTCTCTAGGACCCAGGACCCGAACTACTCCGCCTTTTTGTACCGCTACGGTAAGATTAGCCTGGTGTCATGGCGCTGCTGACTAGCCCTGTCACTTCACTCAGGTCATCACGGGCCAGAACGGCTCCTACGGTCATGGCAGAAACAATAGTTTGGCATGGGACATGTACTTTGATAAGGTTGTTTGTCAAAGCTTGCACACGGACACTCCCTAACCCTGGGAAACACAGATCTTCTAGATCCGTGGCACACCCTAACATAGTAGTGCGGCTCACAAATCTCGGATCTCTACATACCTTGGAATCCACACCCAATCACGTCTCTGGGAATCCCATGACTCTTCACACTTACGGCTAGCGTTGCAAGCGTTGCATGTCCGTACCTAGTTTGGGTCCGGCAGACTGAACCGTCTTTACGTAACGTCGAGAATACTTCCAGACGGCGAAAACCGCCTTCGGCTATGGATTGTGGGTAACCGGGTTCTCGACATTATTTACTTGCCTTGTCTCCTCTTCTTTCCTTGTCTGTGCTCCTTGTCTCTTGATACTTTACAATCAACCTCCTCGCCTACCACCGTCCTGTCCTTGACCTGTACTTGCAACACCAGGACCACACCACGATTCCTCCGCAAAACACACCAGGACCACACGATCCCACCGCAAACATGGCTTACTCGGTGTCATCGACCAAGAACAGCGAGTCGAATGAGCCCATTCGACTCAGCTCCGGAGCTTTCTACACGCCATTGAGCGAGAGGATAGGGAACCCGGCCCCTCTGGCCATGGGCGGCTTTGCCACGACCCTGCTCACAGTTTCCCTCGCCATGATGGGCTTCCGAGACGTCTCAATGCAGACAATCTTTGTTGGAAACCTGTGCTTTGTGGCCTGTATTGGCCTGCTCATCTCGGCTCAGTGGGCCATGATCAAGGGCGACACATTCACTTATACCGTGTTGACTGCTTTCTGTATGTTCGCAACCCTCACATCTGGAATTCGGTTGTCGAAGCTCCGATGTAGAGTCTGTATAGGGTTTCCAAGTAGCTGACATCTTCTCCAGCTCTCTTCTACGGCGGTTACGGTGCGATCATGATCCCCTCTTGGGGCATTGCCGATGCCTACGGTGGCTCCTCAACCCCCGAGTACAACAATGCCCTCGGATTCTTCGTTCTGAGTTAGTCAACACTATCTCCATCTTGTCTCGTCCTAGCTAACCAATAATAGTTTGGGCGGTCTTCAACATATTCTTCCTCATTGCGTCCCTCCAGCTGTTCGTATACCCTGATCATCAGGCCGTCGACAGGCCGCCGTTCTCGATTTACTCTAGCTAACTTTACAACAGTAACGTCGTCTATATCTTCGTCTTCATCTGCATTGAGCTGTGCTTGATCTTCGATGCATCTGCCTACTTCTCCATCGCTGACGGCAACGCCGCAACAGGAAAGGCACTGATGAAGGCTGGTGGTGTTTTTGCATTTATTGCCGGCCTGCTGGGATACTACACCGTCCTCTACTACCTGTGCCAGGACGTGCTGCCCTTCAAGGTTCCCCTGGGAGACACTTCTGGTTGGTTCGAGGCCCGACGCCAGCGAAAGAAGCTTCAGGGATCTGAGGCTTGAGCGAGCACAACGAATTGCAGCGAGTGGGAGTTTTAACGATTTCAGACGATTATGGCATCAAGCGGTTAAACATAGACGCGGTCATACCTTAGACAAAAGTGTTTTTAGTTATAGCATGTTAATGGAGCAAGCAACTTGAAATTTTGCTATAGCTCATCGTCAACTAGACGATTTCAATCAAAACTTTTAGATTCTCTTATTACTCTACTTTCTCTCTTGATCTTGACCAACTTTGATACGAACCTGATCATGAAAATGACTGCAGAGCGTTTAAAGATTCACTATTTCGGGTCTCTTTGGTCATGGAACAAGAATACTGAATAGAATAGGACCAAGGGGGCTCAGACCGCTGTTAAATTTCGACCAAGTAATACGTACTATCCAGTATAGGAACTAGCCTGCATCTAGTGTATGTTTCAAATACTGTCAGATTGATTTCGTTCCGCATCTTGAGTGATCGGGTTGTCCCTCCATAACCTCATTTTCTTCACCACGAGTTCAGGATCACGACCACGACCTTAGCAACCACCGTGAAAATTGACTAGAAAGCAGATATCTTGGATGATTGATTTCAAACAGTTTATTTTGAACCAAACTATTATGAGCTTGCCCTCAAATTCACCGGAATGCCATGGCTATCCTGAGACGCATTGTTTAAGAACATGTGGGACTCGATTGATTTCTTGGAGTCTTAGCAAGCTGCAAAAACATAGCTAGACATTTAAAATACCTGACCAACTCCACAGAATCTTGTCAAATTCAATTCTGCTTGCTGGAAGCCAACCTGGCAAACTATGAACGATACTTTGCAGCAACTGCGTCGTACTCCTTCCGTGTCAAGGGCGTGACAGAGCCGTGCTTCAGGCCTTTAGGGAAGCCAGCAAGGTTTGAACGCCCCCAGGTGGGGGACAAGATATTCGAAGTCTCAAACGGCACGTATTGAGTGTAGTCATCAAGAAGCAGGTGGTACAATCCAGGTGTGCGGAGATCGGCAAACGACGCCGGTCCCTCGAGCGGAGTTTCAGGACGAACATAACCGGGAACACGAGTCCAAGTTCCGAATAGTCCGTTCGTAGTCGTCTCCTGGTAGACTTTGAGCACTGTCTCGTTCTTGAGGAATCGAGCGTAGTGGCCGGGCTTGCCCAGGTATTGGAACTCTTGATCAATGAGCGGGGTGTCTGGGATGGCAAGGTAATCCCTTGGCGCGCTGAAGTTGACAAAGTTCTTGGTAGTGGCATAGCGAATGCGGTCAAGGTTCGCAACGCCCGTGTGCTCTTTGTCGGCAGGCGCATAGTGGCGAGATGCCCAGAAGACATAGTATAGCTTCTTCTCATCGTCCCAGACAACCGAAGGGGCCCAAGTCATGCCCGCTGTCTCTGACTCAACACTGTAGCCCAGTTAGCCAAGTCCCTGTATCATACTAGTCAAGTTCGATTCTTACATCCGGAGCGAAGGCTTAGACCAATCTACCAAGTTGGTCGATGACCAAACAACCAAGCCACGGCTACCTTTCCGAGTGGCCCGGTCCCAGCTGAAACCCTGAGCATTGATATCCAGGTCTTATCGTACTATTTGTAAGCCCATGTCCTATTCTTCAGAGATAAGTATGACTTACCAGTCGCAATCATAAAGTACTCGGACCGTTTCGAGTTGGTGGTCAAAAAGATATCTCTCACGCCCTTGGTGCCAACGTTGGAAGTCAGAACAGGCTTGCCACCATTCAAGAACTTGAAGCTCGAGGCACTATCCCCATCCGAGAGATGCCATTGGACTTGTGGAGTAGGATCGCTGAATGTCGAGATGAGATATCCCACATAGTCCGAGTTTTGGCGAGTGTTCAGGCCCTCGACGGCACGAGCATCAACCAAAGCAACCGAAGTAGCCGCAGCCGCAGCCAAGAGTGATGATACACGCATGTTGTGCTTCTGAAGATGTTATCTGTTCTTTTGGGGGATTTGCTCGACACGAACGATGAAGCAACCAAGTCTAAGCCTGATGTTGGGAGGAGGGAAGAGCACAGGGCCAGGTAGTTATATAAGTGAGGGATGCATACAAGAGAACCAACCAAAGTCGAGACCTATTAGTTATAGCTACTCTAGCTTTACATGGTACAGCCGACTTTGCATCATCAGTATCGAATAGCTCGCGGCGAACTTGCCTGATCAGGCAGGATCTCGGTACAATAGCCTCCGGCATGCAGAACCATCTTCCCATGCGGGTTGAACGGTCAGCCGACTGCCCCTTGTCACTGACCACATTGACCATTTCTTCGCATCTAGATCGTCAAATCGAACTATCCATGATGTGCTAGTTTCCCGGGGAATGCGGGGACGGAAGCACATCTGATCACGGCCTCTCCACATGTTCAGCCGAGGAATCCATGTCACCTCCCGCATTTTCCCCTCATGGAAAAATTAACAAGGACGTTTTGGAATGTCGATCCCGAAACCTAGTCTCTCCCACCCTTGCTCCCGCTGAAGCGCTCCAGTGACCAGCGAGCGCATAACTGGCTGAGGGTCCGAGCAAGCAGGCAAGGTATCTGAGTTGGGCGTCTTGCTTTATGGTCGTAGTTGGAGAGGGATGCCGCTTTTCAATGAATGCTAGCTGCTAAGGGCTGAATTGCGATCAGTCTTTAAGAGCGCCCCAGTCGGCTTCAAGCCCTGATCTGGCCAAGCATTAGGGAAAGACGCACTTGAGTGACTTGATGTCTAGTGGCAATCGTCAAACAGGATTCAGCCTGCGGACTTGACCTTGTTGGACCTCGCCTCTCAATTCTGCCATGGAAGTAATCAATTACAAAGCCGGTCTTACACTAAGCGACACCACTATGGTGTAGATTGATGGGACTTCCTAATATATCAAGGCTAGGTTTTTGAGTTTGTCTCAAACCAAGGTACCAAAGACATCGGGATGCTTCACGGCAGCCAGAATAGTCTTGGGCGTGACAAAAGGTTCCCCAAGTTGACAAGGAGGCTAATCAAACAGTCATAGGAAGCTATAACAAATTTGAAGCATGGAATGATGCTGTCTCGTAGAAACTTTAGGACTGTTGAAAGAGTTGCCCTTCCGTACCCTTCCTTACCTATTGTTCTCTTCCCTTTGTTTTTCTGTTCTTGACTGGGAAACTTTTGGAAATAGTGATGGGCACCGATACAGCTCCATCGAAGTTGACATTTCATTAAACTTGAGCTACTTGCTCCGTGTATTCGGTGAAGCTATACATACCATGAAAAACTAGCTTAGCTGTAAGCATAGACTGAGAAGCCAAGAAGAGTCTCGCTTCACAGCTATACGCAAGTCATGTTGACGAGTTTTTATCAAAATGTCTTGGAAAGGGAACATTCAGTGACGCGGAGCTCTTTACGTACTAGTAGCTGTAGCAGTAGCCAGATCAAGCAAAGTCTGAAAATCATCAGTGATTGCATTAATCGTGGTGTAGAGTACATGCATACCTGTGGAGGAGAAGGCAGGAGAAGACTCAGAAAAGACAATCTAACGAAACCGCGGTTCAATATCAAGTGTAGGAAATTCAAGTTGAATTGTATCCCCTGAGTAGCTTCAATGAATAGTCCTCAATAGTTATTGGACAGTCAAAGTAAGTACGTAGACTCAAGCCGGCCCCAGGCATCCTTGACTCAGTTGTATGGCGCGATCAAGATGACGGGACCCTCGGCTCTCGGCGAAGCATGCCCTAATATTCTCAACTCCTTAGCCTTATAGCATAGTAAAAACCAGTAAAACAAACAAGACCAGAGACTCACAAGACTTCAGTGGCCCTCTGACGCCTTATTTTCCGCAAATTCCAGGGCATTTGCTCGGCATCGTCAGCGGGACTCGGGACGGCTCGGCCTTGCGACATGCACAGTAAAATACAGTGCTCGCCGCACGCGCGTCCGTTTCGGGGCATAGCGTGAATTGCGTGATTGATGGCGATGAGGGATCAAGAGGACAACGACCAGCAGTCGGTCAGTTTTCCTCCTTCATCCTCTTTCTTCAACGTCTCTGGGCCAGATGCGGGTCTTGTTTGAACCAAGCGTTTCATTCTATGCCAATATTGTGGTACCTGACGTACAGAGAGGCGTCGTCTATCGACAACCCATTATCCGGCCATCTTCTCCTCCAAGAAACAATCTCAGTATCCTAAGCCAACAGGAGCAGCGCACAGAAACACGACAAGGACCAGAGGAGCGATTCAACCAATTCTCATTTCTGCACGCTAAATTCACAAGGTCGTTCCTCATCAAGGCTTTGGCTGTTGAAGCCAGACCCGCATCGTCTACTCCTGGAGAAGCCGTCCGTACGCCGAGTAGTAGTGACAACCCGGCACGTGGCTCCTTCGTCCCGTCTTCTCGTCAAAGATATGGCAACCCTTCTTGGCTACGTTGGGCGGAGTGTACACTGCAAAGCTGCAGGTTAGTTGCTGCGACAAGCGTCGTCGATTGAGAGGGTTTGCCTACGATGCAATGACACAGCGAAGTCGCTGCCCTTATTGGACACTCGGTGGAGTCCTAGCTCGTCCGCCATGTAGGCGACGGCATTTTCTTTATATCTTCTCTCGGAGATGACTCTCATTGGTCCATCTCCCTCCTTCGCTTCGGGGAACGCATAGCGAGTTTCGGTCAGGTTGCCCTTGAGGATCTTCATGAGGCAGTGGGCTTTGCCGTGGTCGTGTATAGGGCTCCCCTTTCCAGGAGACCATACAAGGACAAGCTATGCATGGCATCAGTCACTGTGGAGATGGGTCATGTTGATCAGAAAGGCCTCACCAGGTTGCTCTTGCCGTTGCCCTCGTCGACGAGGTTGCGGGTGTAGCCCCTGCTGCGATCACCAAAGGCATACTGCGACCACCTATTGTCGGAACCGTCATAGTCTTCCATGAGACGCTTGAGGAACTCGACATCCACGTCATCCGACGTCAAGCCTGACGATGGACCAAGGGCTTCCTTGAGCCGCAGCACCAATTCCTCGAAACGATCTTGTTGGCAAGGGCCGACGTTGGGGATGATACCTGGACCGACGCCCAGGGCAATAGGGTTGGAGAAGATCCCGATGGCCATGGTTGTTGTGTTGTTGTTGGATGTTGTTCGGGTCGATGATGCTCTAGGACTCGATCTTGTTCTAGGGTTGATGGATACTTGAAGGGAAGAGGACAGCGCAACTTGATGGGAACAACGAGCGGGGGTTGACGACGTGTGTGGCCGTCCCTTCCTTACCTGCCATCGGTCAGAGCCGGCTTTGACAAGCCGGCTCATAGTATCACCGATGTCAGGTTGTGGGTCGTGGATTGTTACCGACATCATTTCTGGACGGCCACAAGGGCTGAGTCGGCGACCAAACGTGGTCCGGTGAGCTCGTCTGACGATTCTGGTTGGACGCGGCGACGCTAAGGTTGCCGGGAAGAGAGGGTATTGTGCCCAGGTATCTTTGGTATCTGGCGGTATGCTGAGTGGACGCTACCTTGCTGGTGCAGGACGAGCGGGCGCTGCTACGGAAACTCTGAGGTGCTATGGTATAGTGACGAAGACGGCGATGACCCGGGGCATTAGGAGAATGTGCATCTACAAGCAGTTGTTTCTGGGTCAAAGTTGACAGCTTTTCCCTCGAGTCTGGAATATGGCGAAATACCTGCCGACTACCCGCCAACTTCTGTACGTCGGAGGGACCGGGGACCTTCTGGAAAATATTGGGACTAGACCGGATCTCGGTACCCACATGGGCGGGTGTACCTACAACGATTCCACTCTCTTACGACTTGTTTTATCTTTTCTGCTTGAAAACTAATTACTTCCTTTGGTAATAAACAACGGCTTCAACCCGACAAAGTCGAAAAGAGAGTTTCTCACTTTTGCATCAATATTTGTGGACCCCACATTGCCACTTTGGTCCCTTTGTTGAGTCACCGTCTAAAGCTGGTCTTGGACCCTTGAAGCTTCTAAAATCTTTAGCCTCTCTTCTCTGTCTGGCTGTCTCGTCACATCCAAGCTGCACCTCACGTCACATCTGACCCCCCGAAGCCAACGAGTGAGCAGGCGGTGCAACTCCAAGTATGTCTGACAGCCCGTCTATCACCACAACTACTCCGCGTTCCAACGGTCAAACTGCGTGCAGCAATTACGCTCCGAGACCATGCGAATCTACCCTCCCTTGTAAGGAGAATACCGGCTGGAGAAGAGTAGTACGGAACTTTACACCATCGTGAGTTTTAGCCATCAATGGGTGATACTACTGGGCGCTGTTGACAAAGGTTCCGTCCAGATGGTTCGCAATTAACATGGGAACCGGAATTGTCTCCATTCTCCTCCATAACCTCCCCTACAATGCGCAATGGCTGCAGTATATATCGTATATTTTCTTTGCTCTCAATGTCATCCTTTTTACAATTTTCCTCGGCATCTCTGTCGCCCGCTATACGCTGTACCCAGAAATCTGGGGCGCAATGGTGTCTCACCCGGGCCAGTCTCTATTTCTGGGATGCTTTCCTATGGGGTTTGCAAGTGAGTCAGCTGGACCATTAATATGAGAAGCTTTCTGACACGAGAGCAGCTATTATCAACATGATGGTGTTTTGCTGTAAGCAGTGGGGAGATTGGGTTATCTATCTTGCATGGGCCTTCTGGTGGATTGATGTCTGGCTCTCGATCGCCACTTGCATCAGCATGCCCTTTATCGTCATGCACCGCCATCGACCTGGCTTGCAGAACATCACCGCGGCTCTGTTGCTTCCCATCGTCCCGGCCGTCGTCGCAGCCGCTACGGGAGGAATTGTTGCCGAAGTGCTGCCCAACCAAAAGCATGCGTTGACTACAGTCATCACCTCGTATGTCCTCTGGGGTATCGGCGAGTCTTTCTCGGCTTGTGTCTTGGCGTTGTACTTTCATCGACTTACTATTCACTCTATCCCTCCAAAGGAGGTCATCGTCTCTGTCTTTCTGCCCATCGGACCTCTGGGTCAGGGCGGCTACGGTATTCAGCAGTTGGGCAAGGTGGCCATGGACTTGATCCCCGAGAGTAACGCCTTTGGCACAGTTGCTCCCCGAGCTGGAGAAATGCTGTATGTTCTGGGCGTGTTTCTGGCCATCATGATGTGGGGTTTCGCCCTGGTCTGGCTATCCTTCGCCCTCATCAGCATAGCCACGATGCAGAACTTCCCCTTCAACATGGGCTGGTGGGGATTCACATTCCCGCTGGGCGTGCTGGCGACTTGCACAAGCTTATTGGCACAAAACCTAGACAGCGACTTCTTCAAAGTTTCCACAACGGTAAGAGCTTTCTGCTGACCCTTCTCCGTACGCCTGTGCTGACTACTTTGCAGATACTTTCGCTCTCAGTCGTGTTATTATGGATGGTTGTAGCAACTAGGACAGTCAAGCTGGCCCTGACGGGCGAGATGTTTCATGCGCCATGCTTGAAGGATTTGCGAGACAAGTCGCAGGCTGCGGGCGAGGATAGGAGGGTCTAGTTGATCCTATGCCAAGCCAAGCAGGTGAAGGAAAACATAGCGCGTCCGGTCAGATTTCATGATAACCTTATGATCTTCTAAATAATAAATTATATTATGATAATACTAAAAATTTATAATAAATTTATAATAAATATCCTTAAAATATTTATAAATTTCTTACTTAGGTTTTAGAAAAGTCATCGCTTGCAGGCTGGCTGTGTTTTCCTTCCCCAGCACCAACGGCATCTGTGCACTTTGATCTCGGGCATCAGCATAGAACTAGGTGAAACTCCGAGGTTAACGTCACTTATATCTATGTTTCTGCCTTGAATTCGATCATAGAAATGTCATGTTCCAGTGTCTCAGTGTTCTTAGCCCTACCCATGTTCCTGTAAGCAACCTCTATCGAATCGCAGCCACTCGATTGGCGATTCGCATTGATAGCGCGTGGTCCCCACCAAAACTCTCGAGGGGCAGCGGGGGGGCAAAATACTTTTTCCCCAGAAACTTCAACAAACCCCTCCAGTTCAAAGTTCAAGAGTAGGTAGCCTCGCAGCTTGATTGCAGCAGGCGCATCATCAAGATGGACTGGGCCAATCGCTCGTTGCCTTCGCGGCTGGACTCGTTTGTTGACGGTAAGGCTCTACTCTGCTCTATATCGCACATGTTTAGCGGTGCTGACAAGAAATACAGAACTGGTCGACATCTGGCACATCCATCGAACTCCGATTATCTTCGCCGTGCTCGCCGTTCTCGGAGTTGCTCGAGTCTATCTGCACCTCAACAGCCAAAAACCGGAACTAGTTACCTTCAAGAAAGTCTACGACGAACCCGCCAAGCCCAGTATCGTAGCCGGAGTAAAGACCCAGGTCGTCGAGACGATTGAAGAGAAGAAGGATGCCAAGCCACAGGGACCTCGAAGAATCAAGGGTGGCCTAGCGAGGAAGCCATCACAAAACAAGGAGGAAGAGAAGGACCTTAGTCGGCCAATCCTGATTCTCGTCTTCTTCTCGTCCATCACCACCAAGACCGAAAAGATTGCGCAGGCGTATCTAAAGGAGCTCGAGGGAAGATTGGATCAATTATCAAAGCAGTCTGGTCGCCAATTCCTCAAACCAGAGCTTAGGGATCTCACCGATATCGATTTCGATGACTACTTTATTACTCCTTCCTCGACCCATCCTGATGCCGACCTCTTTTACCTCTTCCTCATCCCCAGCTACAACATCGATACCATCAACGACACCTTCCTCGAGCACCTACAAGAGACACACCATGACTTCCGGATTGACACTGCGCCCATATCAAGCTTGCTTGGTTACTCAGTGTTTGGTTTCGGTGACAAAGAGAACTGGCCCACGGAGCCGGAAGGCTTCTGCTTCCAGGCAAACCAGATCGACAAGTGGATGTCCAAGTTGACCGCCCGCAAGAGGGCCTACCCCGTCGGAATGGGTGATATGAAAAGCGATCACGAGGAACGATTGCAGGAATGGACCAAGGGTGTGGAGGAGATTATCGAACTTGTCGCTCGCACCGGAAACCTGGGCGAGGGCCTCCCTGATAGCGGAGCGGCGGAAGAAAGTGACGTTGAGGACATCGCTGAAGACGAGGATGACGGCGAAGTATTGTTTGAAGATGGCTCCAACGACACCAAGCAGAAGAAAGCCAACGGCGGAAGCACCCTGGATGATGTGGAGGACCTCGGACGTATGATTCGGAAGGATGACGGTACGGCAACCGCCCAAAAAGGCCCTCTCGCCGTTGACTTTACCACATACGGATCCTCGACAAAGAAGTCAGTTCCCCAAGGCCCCAAGGAGATGGTCGCCAAGAACTCGCCCACCTATGCAGCCCTTACGAAGCAAGGCTATGCCATTGTTGGATCTCACTCTGGAGTCAAGACCTGCCGATGGACCAAGTCAGCTCTCCGTGGCCGAGGGTCCTGCTACAAGTTCTCTTTCTACGGCATCAACTCCCACCAATGCATGGAAACCACTCCCTCACTCTCGTGCTCGAACAAATGTGTCTTCTGCTGGCGTCACGGTACAAACCCCGTCGGGACAACATGGCGCTGGGTTGTCGACCCTCCAGACCTGATCTTTGATGGTGTCAAGACGAATCACTACAAGAAGATCAAGATGCTGCGTGGCGTGCCCGGTGTCCGAGCAGAGCGGTTCGCAGAGGCTATGCAGATCAGACACTGCGCCCTATCGCTCGTGGGAGAGCCCATATTTTATCCTCATATCAACGAGTTCCTCGGTATGCTGCACGCGGAGCGCATCTCATCGTTCCTCGTCTGCAACGCCCAGCACCCTGATGAGCTAGCGGCTCTGAAGGCTGTGACCCAGCTCTACGTGTCTATCGATGCGGCTGACAAGGAATCCCTGCGAAAGATTGACCGGCCTCTGCATCGGGACTTTTGGGAGCGGTTCCAGCGCTGTCTTGATATCCTCCGCGAGAAGCGTTTCCGTCACCGGACTGTGTTCCGGTTGACGCTCGTCAAAGGCTTCAATGTGGAGGAAGAGGCCGAAGGCTACGCGCGGCTTGTGGAGAAGGGTCTCCCGTGCTTCGTCGAGGTCAAGGGAGTCACATACTGCGGGACGTCAACGTCTTCCAACGCGGGACTGACCATGTCCAACGTGCCGTTCTACTGGGAGGTCTGCGACTTCGTCAAAGCGCTTGAGAAGAGACTGAAGGAGAAGGGTCTCAAGTACGGCATCGCGGCCGAGCACGCCCACAGCTGCTGCATCCTCTTGGCCAGCGAGAGGTTCTACGTTGACGGCAAGTGGCACACCCTCATTGACTACAAGAAGTTCTTTGATTTACTCGAGGAGCGTGGTCCTGATGGAGACTGGACGCCCGAAGACTACATGGGAGAGGCCACTCCTGAATGGGCGACCTGGGGCAAAGGCGGCTTCGACCCCAGGGATGACAGAGTGGACAGAAAGGGACGCAAGATTGAAGCGCCGTAGGTCTAGCGGATGGGGAATCAAATAAAAGAAAGGATTAAAACTTCATGATGTGTTACGGAAACGCTGCCAGCATTGCCGTTCCTAAGCCTATTCCTCTCAACGTACACCTGTTTACACAAAGCTCTATGGAAGCTGGAAGAGCGAGACTATGGTACATCGAAGGCCGTCAGGTCTCCATTTAGATCTTGGGAGCTCGGGAGGTGAGATTTGAGCTCCGCTTTCATTTTCGAGGAATCAGGTTGTTCTCAACATCTGGGGAGCGGAGATGAAACACGGCTGGATCTCTCTCTAGTCGAGGCCGACGTTGGGAATATCGGCGAGGTTGATGCCCGCAGGGGCGGCGGGCGTGCGAATATCGAGGGACGAGTCGTATGCAATCATCTCGGCCAGGATGTCTAATATGGGCTTCGGGTTGTTAGTATTGAACGCACCGGTACAGAAGATTTCAATTCATCTGCCGTCTTACCTTGGGAACGGTGCTGTCGTAGATTCGGATCAGGTCGCCCGGCGCAGGGTAAACCTTGAGGCCCTTGTAGAAGGCCAGAGCGGACTCGAGAGTCTTGGTAGCTGCACGAGGAGGGTTAGCAAGATATACAGCAGATTCACACAGTCAATGAAAGGAGTTCTCATACGATCTTGGCTGAGCATCTCGCCGGCCATGACCTGCTCGTTGAAGAAAGCTTCCCGCTCCTCAACACCTGAGGGGAAACCCTCCTCCTTGGCCTCCTCGACCTTGGCGCGGATGCTCTGGCGTTGCTGATGCGTCGAAGCCTCAGCCTCCTCCTTGGCGGCGCGGGCCTGCTTGCGCTCGTTCCTCCTGAGCTCTCTGCGGAACTCGGCCTGGGTTCGACGCTGGTAGTCAAAGTAGACGGCGTAACCTATCGAAGGGGGGAGAAGAGCCCGCGTTAGCCACAGCTTCTTCCTTCAACTCGACCCAATCGTTTCCAACCGAGGAGATAGTAGAATCGAATGCGAGATGGACGGCGCAGGCTTACCGACAACAGCGGCGGCGGCGGTTGCGACGGATGCCGTCACGATGGTTGAGGCCTGGACCATGATGGCGAATTGATGAGCTGAAGCCAGAGGCGGAACCGGGGAGTATCCAATATATAAGATGGCGATCCTGAGACGCAAGAGATAGACGTCGATACGGCGATTGTCTAACGGAGTCGGAGAGACGGAGGCGATTACGTCGTTCAATGCTACAACGTTTTGCTGGCCGGGCAGAGGAAATCGGGAGCGAGCGACAGCTTTCGAGACGTCGCGATTGGCAAACCAATTTTTTAGCACCATGGGCTCAAAGGACCCAGAGCACATGATGACGCTAGGCTTATTCGGGATAACCCCGGCGCAGCCTTGGGAGAGCTCTGACCTCGGAAGCGGGCTTGGAAGCTGTCCGTAGGTACCTTACGCGGCTGAGGGAGAGGCTGGGTACGTACCCCCACCTCCTGAGGCTGCCCTCCACTGTTCCATTCCATACCTGCTACCCAGGCGCTGCGCCATTGCGAGTTTCAAATGATTACACGTCCTTGATGATAAGAGAGGGCTCAAGCTCGGCTGGCGCGAAACGATAGCCAGATATGCTATGCACTCGAATGAAGCATCATCCAGATTGATATTTTCCGATTTGCCGCGTTATTGTACTTTCTCTTTCAACTAGAAACAATCCCTTCTAGAGACCAACAAGTCCGATCCAACGTCACACGTTCTAGCTCCAAGGCTCGCCCGTCATGTCGGAGGAACGAAGCAAGATATCCCTCCGCAGCGGCAAGAGGAAGAAGCGACCTACCATCAGCGCACCTCGTCAGATCTCAAGTCCCATTGTCCAAGATGGTGTTCCTAAGCCGCCTCCTCCTGGCGAGCCTGTTGCTCGCCCTCGACCGCGTCCGCCTCCCGTGGCTGGTGGAAAGGTGCGTCTGCTATAGCAGCTCTTCCAAATGATCATATGCTCACTGTACTGCATAGACCTCGGACCTTGTGAAGCGACGATACTCGACACGGTACAATACTCTTCCTGGCAATTACAATGGCGGCGCTCCTCCGATGCCACCTCCGGCCTCCCTTGGGAGTTACGAGCACAGAGACCACAGCGCTGCCCGACCACCTCCGTCGCGCGCGGGAGCGGCTCCCGTCTTGGACCTCAAGGTGCTTCGAGATCCGAACCTCACCCCAGACCAATACGTTTCGGCCGTCCTCAGCGATGCCACTGAAGATCAGATCCGCGAGTTCGAGG
Source organism: Fusarium cicatricum (assembly GCA_021730345.1). Lineage (NCBI taxonomy): Eukaryota > Fungi > Ascomycota > Sordariomycetes > Hypocreales > Nectriaceae > Fusarium > Fusarium cicatricum. Next base: position 20,301 of record JAJODA010000428.1, read on the forward strand.
ACTCGCTCCGCACAGTCAAAGTCCGTGTGGGGACAGATCTTCAGCAGAGCGTGATGCAGAACAGAACGCAGTTCATCAAGATCAGCAAGGAGGCGGAGAAGCTCAAGAGTGAGATGAGGAGCTTGAAGAACTTCATGTCGGAGCTCAAGGTAAACACGACAGCCATGCGCGCAGCCGCCGCAAAGGGCGACGGCGCCAAGATGCCTGGAGAGCTTTCCACCGGCCTCAGCAAGAAAGATCGGCGTAGCTCTGTCGCTGACAGAAGCGCACTCTGGAACTCTCAGATGCAAGCCTTGTACAAGGGCGTGGAAGGGTCACAAAAGTTTCTCCCTAACGCGGCAGGACGCCATGTTGTCCAGAACGCAGGCCCTTGGATCGAATTGGATAATGCAACGTACAAGTCACGCCGGGCGATGCAGATCTTTCTGCTGAACGACCACCTCCTCATCGCATCGCGTAAGAAGCGAAAGGCTGATGCGCCGAATGCCGACGCACGAGGGCCGATGATGAAGATGGTGGCGGACCGCTGCTGGCCTCTGTTGGACGTCGAGGTGGTGGACATGTCGAGCACTGCAGAGTCCTCGGGTGGAGGACGCAATAAGCTTGCTGATGCCATCATGGTTCGCGGGGTTGGGCAGGAATCTTTCATCTATCGGACGGAGAAACCGCAAGATCCCGAGAAGAAGTCGTTGCTTCTGAATGTGCGCAAGGCGGTGGAGGAGCTCCGCAAGGGTCTTCGATCCGAGATGGAGGCTAACAACAAGGCTCGTGAGACGATCAACTACTTTGCCTCGCGAGACCCCGGCCTTCTCCAGAAGACGGAACTTCTGGCGACTCTGTCAGATATCAAGGACATGCTCATCGAAGTAGATGGCAAGCAGCAGAACCTGCGCTGGGTCGAGAGCGAGATGGATGACCTCGACATTGATATCGCAATGCAGAGGTTTGAGAGCGCCGTGGCTCGCGTTGAGAAGCTCAAGGCAATTGCTCGTGGGCTCAAGAATAATGCCATTGCTCAAGACTTTGTCAACTTCAAGGTTGGTGAGCGATGTGCCAAGTTGGCAGACATGATTGTCCGCGGACTAGAGGTGACGCATGACAACAATGCCAAGTCTCGACGCAACGTTAGCTGGCTGACCAGGCTGGGCTTTGCGGACAACGCCAGGGAGTCTTTCTTGGCAGCGAGGAGTGGCACAATTCACAAGCGATCAAGGTGAGTCTACGCCAGTGATGCAATCATCAGGGACGAGTGCTAACATATGATCTCAAGGCAATGTATCTTCCAGGGAGATCTTCACCTGTACATCTGGGAGCTGTCGTTTGTGTACTTCACCATCATTCACAACACGGTGCAGTGCTTCCAGTCCTGCTTCCCGCCGCCCATGATGAGCGTGTGCGTCAAATGGGCAAAGGAGGAGGTGGAAGCGTTCAACGTGATCCTGGCACGGCAGCTTAGTAGCACGGAGCCGGGAGGAGCCGTGTGGACGCAATGCATGGAGAGGGCAAAGGAGCACGCCAAGAAGCTGTCAGAAGTCGGATTAGACTTTATAAATCTGGTGGGACGGGACCTGCAGGTCAGCGGCCCGGCCCAGGAGGAGAGCAGCGTTGGGTTGGGGTTGACGTGAGTGACGAAAAAGAGCCAAGGCTGTGGCCGAGCGAGGCTTGTCTGGAGTGTTGATGCTGGGAACCTTTCTGGTCAGCGGCACGGCGACAAACGTCAGTCACAATGATGACTTTTGAGAGAAAATCATGATTTGATGTTCTTCTGAGGTGTACCCGCAAAAAAAATGTATCTTTTGGGTAGAAACTGGTTTCGTTTGAAGCCGTCACGAAGTCCTATTCATTAACTTTTGTAGATGACTGGTATGCAAAATAGTAAAGCCACAACCGTCTTAGGCTAGGATGGCCGAGGATAGTTTTGCCATTGACGATGTGAAAGAGGTTGTTTGCAGATGAGAGGAGGGTATCATAGTTTCCTTGATCCGCGGTATTCCATGTAGGTAATCAACTCAACTTCTGCCTCGTCAAGGTATTTGTTGTAATTACGTACTCTTTATTGTTGTTGTTGTTGTGAGCTTGAATACGTTGCGCCACACGAGGCGCCACGCACGCACGAGCTTCCCGCAATCTCCAGTCCTAGTC
>JAJODA010000429.1:0-16381 GCA_021730345.1 Fusarium cicatricum
TGTCTACTTTGACTAGGGGTCCGAAAGCAGGGGGTGTCCGAAACCTCCTAAGTTATCTTACATGAGTCGAAAGTTGTCAAACACTGGCATCCTGACAGGCAGACGTATTTCTATGCTTTACCTCACTGCATCGCCGATCACGGGATCGGCAGCGGCACACTTCCATCACCCATGGGACTGGGATGCCATTCATTTCTACAGAACCAATGCACCCAGACCGGCAAAGAGACCTTGGCATGAGAGCCGTCGCATCATGAACCGACTTGTATTAGTAACTGCTCGGTAAAGCAAGTAATGGAGTCAGGCGATGCGAATCACAGAATCGTTCTTTAAGTCAGAAGCACGATCATGCTTCATATATGGGTATAATATTAGCAGCTAACTGCTTCGCATCTCCAAAAATGTAGCCAACTGCTTGGTCGATTCTACCAGCCAATATGTACATATCCAGCACACATCCACCCGGTTCTAATCATGCTTTATCTATTCCACAGAGTGTTGCTTCTTGCGCTTGAGGCCAATGAGCTGAGCCATCTCAGTCCAGAAGCCCACGGGAGGCTCGGTGATAGAGTTTTCGTACGCCTCAATGGTGGGACGCTCCCAGACAAGATCAACTTCGTGAGGCTTGAGCCATCGGGTTTTGTGCGCGAGCTTCCAGCCAACGAAGAAACAGGGAGCAACTATCTGCATAGTGTAGTTCTGGAAGAACAACTTGACGTCCCAGGGCTTGAACGACCTGTAGCCGAAGCACATACAAATGCAGAACTGAATGAAGAGGGCGATATATGCGCCATACGGTTGGAGACGGCCGTAGTAAGGCATCTTGGTCCGGTCGACACCCTGCGCCTTGCAGGCTCGGTGGTAGCAGATAAAGGTGATGCCCATGATGAGATAGTTGATGAGACTACCAGCCGTCATAAGGTTGGTGAGCCAGGTAATCACCACGGCAGAGCCACTGCCGCACTGAAGGAATGAGAGCATGGGAAAGAGCATGGTTACGCAGAAGCACCATATAGGCACGCCCTGGGAGTTGGTCTTGCGCAGGAAGCGAGGGGCACGGCCCTCAAGTGCAAGGCCGTATAGCGAACGGGTGGCACAATAACAGTAGGTGTTGCCGGCCGAAAAGATCGAGGTGAGCATGAGAGCGTTGACGATATCAGGGAGGACGGTGATCCCCAGATTGCTCATGGCCATGACATAAGGCGATGCAGCCGCAGTACCGGAGCCCTTCTCGGCAGTGACAAAGATCTCTACAATCTGTGGGTCGTTATAGGCCACGACGATACCGACACAAAGGGCTCCAGTGATAAAGAAGAAGCAGAAACGGTAGTAGACCGTCTTGAAGGCAGACTTGATATAGATCGTAGGTCGCTTTGCCTCAGCCGCTACCATCGAGATATATTCCGGGCCGACAATGGTAAAGGAAGCGCTCCAAAGAGCACCAAGAAAGCCCTCGAAGCGGCCCATAGCGTGGTCGCCATAGAGGTTGGAAAAAGCACCGGGGTTTTTCCAGTATCGGAATCCATAACGGTCGCCCTGTGGGTTGCCGCCGACCATAGTGACAAAGGTAAAGCAGAACAGGATCAAGATAAGAATGATCTTGCCGCCTGAGAGCCAAAACTCGGCTTCACCATAGCCACGAACAGCGAGGATATTGATAGCACTGCATTCAAACGGACGAATTTTAGCAATTGATCTTCTTTCACAGACGGAAGGGGTGGGGGAACAAATGCAGGGTCAATAGCTAGCCAAGGGGACGTTCAATGTGATAATATGGCAGCGGCGTGTTGAGCAACAAATGAGAGCGGAATCAGTCCTGAGGTGAGTCTTACGCATATAATATGATGACACCGATACAGATACCAGCCGTGGGGCCAGGTTCGGTGATCTTGGGGTTCCAGTAGGAAAGCACAAGGTTAATAGCCGTGATTTCGAAAGGAATCAGGAAGCCCTCGTATAAGAAGAAGTTCCAACCAGCAGTGAAACCAAGAGCATCATCGACCCAATGGCCAGCAAGACGAATGAAACCACCAGAGACGGGCATATATGTGGTCATCTCGGCGATCGAGTTGTTCACGAGAGCGAGGACACCAGAGTAGAGAGTGTAGGCGAGGAACAGACCAGCGGGACCACCCTTGGCAAGGCCACCACCGATACTCACGAACAGAGCTGTACCAATGGAACCGCCAATGGCGATAAGCTGGATCTGTCGATTGTTCAAGAGTCGGTGGAGGCCATCGGCATTATCGTGAACACCTCCGGGGGCAAGGTCATGGCTGCCCTCGTATTTCTCCGGAGTGCTGCCATCAGTCGCGAACTTGGCGTTCTTCTCCTCGTCAGACGCCATCTTTGCGAGATGGGTCTGCAAGCAGGTTTGGCGTTGTGTTGAGCCGTCCCGTTGGGGAAAATAGGTCGTTGTTCTGGACCCAATTCGAGTTCAGGTAGAGACGAAGGCCAATTTGAGCCCAATTGAGCAAAAGCCTGCAGAGCAATGAGGCAAGCAGACAAGGCCAAACTGGAGTGCCTTTGTTCTACACAAGGGAGGAAAGAGAGAGAGAAGAGGGAACAAGGAGTTGAAGTAGATGGAAGAGGGGAACAAGTGAAACTTTGGAGACGGCGGATGTTGGAGATAATAAATAAAATCTTGCATGGGGGCGCAAGCAAGAGTGACTTGGATCCCAGTTCACATTCCCTGAGTCCTGTTGCTCACATCCCATCGCATGTCCTGGGGGGGGCGTACGAGTTGTACAAGTTGTGCCCGGCGGCAGGAGCGCGGTGGAGGTGGGCAGCGGCGGCCATGCCGAACGAGGGTTCGCTCAAGGAGGAGTGGGGAAGGCAGCGAGCGGTGCACCTTTCATTCCACTGTTCCGGGCTACCTGCAGCCAAAGTATCTTTGCTTCCAGCCATGCGGGACAGGCTACTTGGAAACAAAGTTCCTGATTTCCATTGTGAAAGAGCTGGACGTCCAACCAAACACGCCCATCTCGAGTTTCTCAGCCAATCCTGGCTCGATCGATCCGCTGCGTTGATTTGATGATTTTGTTCCCAAAGGACCTGCTTTTTAACTGTGCATCAACGTGATCTTGGTTTAGATGGCACGGTACCTTCCAGATCGTACGGACGAGGCTTGGCATTCTGTCGTTGTCGGTGTCACTCTGGTGAGTTGGAGAAATGACCTCTTGGCTTTCTCGTTGAGGAGGGTATCCTGGAAAGCAGACTCAGAGACCCAGAGACCCAGAGACCCAGAGGAGTGGTTCATCTGGCCGAATTGAGAATTGTCTCAGGGCCAAGTCAAGGGATTCTTCTTCATTGGTTTCCTTGAGATTTGGAGTTCCTTAGATAGTTGAATGGTTGCAGTGACAAGATTCAACCTGATTGCTCCTTGTCGCTCTGCCCGGTGCCACCAACAACTTTAGAGAGTAAGCCCATGCTTGTCCGTTCGGGTCAGCTAAGGCAGCTCAGCCCAGTTCCGCAGTCCTTCATCATCGGTCGAACCAAAATGCATTGTTTCGGCTTGCCGTGTCGAGTCTTGGCCAGAGCCTGGCCTGACGAGACCAGTTTAGCTTGGAAAGGAAATCAACAAGTGGATGCTGTATCCTACCGAGTCGTATTGGTCTGTTGGAGACTTCCATGCCCATGCCCATGCTCATGCCTCTTCATGTACTGCGCAGTACTACTGCAATGGAAGAATGACAAGGTCATGGCCATGATCCATGATGCCGCATCCCCCATCCCCATGGAGGAGGGGTGGGTCCCTCCATGTCTCCTCTTCCTCCTCTCTCCACCTCACACCAGGATGCTTCCCCGAGAGACAAGTCAGCATGTTTGTTCTGGTTATCGACGTGATTGGCCACTCATCGGCCGCTTGATAAAGCACCAACCTTGGCATCCTGGCATCCCTGCCCAGCAAAAGATGGAGCCTTCCATGTCGGCTGCGTATACTTTTGTGCGCTGATCGATGCGCAGCACGGGAGGCGATCTCATCAATATCGCTGCCTGCTGGTAACTCTCCGGTAGATGCATTGAGCTGCAGAGGAGCGGCGTTTTCATCCTGTCTGGCGATTGAGCTGCAGAGCTGGAGGTTTCATGTGTTGGGGAAGATGACGACACTCATGCAGTGGAAGCTCGCCCGGCAGCAATGGTCTTACCCAGGGCTGGAGGCTGCTACCTACAGATCTCCACTGAAAAAGCAGTGTGGAGCTCCCCAGTGCCCTGAAGCGAGGCCGGGGCTCCTTGTATGTACCCCTCCAACAGTGCCAGCGTGTGTCCTGTTACCTTATCCTTGAAGCTTCCGTTCCCCAAAGTGACCCCTCACTGAGCAAGCTGCCAACTGTGCCCTGACCTAAAGTTGCGCCCTCCGCTTACTCGTTAGCGTTTGGCTGATCAGCATCCCCCACTTGGAGCCACGTCTAACCTACCAGATCAACGGGACAAGCGGACAACTTTACCGCATAGACTTTAGCGTTGAATCAAGGGATACGTACTCCGTACTAGAAATTCTCCTACTTCTCTTCCGCTACTCCCATTGGAATCTGCGTAACACGGTAACACGACGATGCTTTTCGCGAGGGACGATTCTGCCTTTAAATCTGACCTGCGAAGTGATAAGCTACTGTCAGTAATTTTTACAAGTGCACTATCGATGCGCCGGCATTTTACCGATAGATACGTCATAAGCGAGCTGACACTCACACCTGCCCGATCTGGAGTGCCGTCGAGGTGCGGAAGGTTTTTCCTGCTGAAGAAGATGGCGCAGTCCATCCATGTGACAGGGAGCGTCTGTCCAACAAGTAGGTACGGAGTAGTTACAGTACAATTTAAGGTATCCACGGACTCCGTAGACAACCACTGCGAGTTGGACCCTGGATGGCCATGTCTGGGGTTGTTGCATGTCGCGTGTTGCTTCCCTTTAGGTGGGTAGGTCCAGAATCACAATTACCAGAGTGTCGATCTCATCGTGGCCGTTGAATCTTCCGGTATAAAATAAGGTAAGTTGAGCGAAAATCTGGAGAAAGACAAAGACGAGAGTGCCTAGTACCGTAACCTCTTTCCAGCTTCTTGGTAGCGATTTCCGTTACTCCCGTCGTGTGCCCTTCATGGCTTTTCCCTCTTCCCGTCTCAGCGTGTGTACTATCTCTCCCTTGTCTTTCCTCTCTTTGCCGCTCTCACGCCAGCCAATTGCCCTTCTACCCTGCCACAACCACTACAAGCCATGCAGTTCCCGGTGTTGCGCTACAGCCTTGGCGATGATGGCAGACGTCACCGTCGTGTCGAAATGGTTGATCGAGACAAGCCACGGCTGAACAGGCACTGCTTACCACATTCGACCGCTCACGTGGCACGCCTTGCGCCGAGACGGGGCCGCGGGATGGGCGACATCAGACTCAAGAAAGAAGCACGATTGTGCATATACCCTGTTCTGCAGGGTCGAATCTGGGGATTGGGCAAGCATCAGCCCATCTGCTATGATGACGAACAGCAGCTCATCTATGCACGTTAATCCAGTTGTCGGCACCGAATGAGAGCACCACCAACAACAACAGTTACCTTGGCCAGTGACTTCTATGCCAAGACGCCTAGTCTACTAGTTATACGACCTTGACACTCTCATCTTCTCCCCGAAAAAGCCAATCGACCGTTTAAACTACAACTCCATCATGGCTCAGGAGTTCCACTCCCTGCTGTTTTATACTGCACACTCCCCCTCGTCCAACATATTGTATTGTTTAATTCACCACTACCCTTATTTTAGGTTCAGCTTGCCTACACATTATGTAGGGGTTCCCATTGCATTCTGCTCATGAACCCGACCAACATCCTACAAGTATCATGCAGCAGTTTGGTGGCTCATGGTTGACAACTCATAGGAACGCAAAACTACAGTCACCATCCGAGTTGAACCTTGACACAAGCGAGAACATCGAGACCATGACATACGGTAATTATCCGAAACCGAATTCGGTAAGCCGAACAAGTGGCACTGCGAGCAGCGCCTGGCGCGCCTGGCGCCAGACGTTGCCTTCCAAGGCTCAATCCGTGCTCGGCCTGCGCTCCATATTTTTGGGCACCGAGTTTCCGACATTGCGCTACAGGGGATGGATCCGCTTATTGACGAGGGTCCCTATGTACTTGTACTCGGACAAGGTATGTCCGAGCTACTACGTCCAAATCATGTTGCCTGGCCGAGTGTCCAATGAACCGTTACGAAACGCACAGTAGGCAAGGTCACAGATGCTTGGGGAACTGGGATTCAAAGACAGGGCCCACCTAACGGATTCGCTTCATCTGTGCAGTCACAGTTATGGGCGTGTTTCCCCGAGACCTACGTAGTAAGCTGAATATGCAGAACACGCAGGTTATCCTAGCAGCCTGTCCCAGTTTCGGACTTCGCCGCTGGCTGTCTAGGCCTCGTGCATATTCCTATGCCTTGCCGACCAGAACCTCATTCTTTCAGCATGCGAATTAGCGAACCCAGTCCCGTTTTGTCGCGCGTAAAGTGATTTGCTTCGGAATTTCAGAAACCGAACAATGGTGGAGTCCGTTCCATCGTGACGGTACAGAAGAGTCGGACAACTCGGCCCGAAGTGGCAGCTGAAGTCGATAGAGGTCGCCTAGGCTCAGATTGACGAACGACTTGTAAATGTCCTCATCGAGACATCGATCCACAGACCATGTACCGGTCAGTGGGTGATGGTTTGAAACTGCGACGTCCCAGCTAGTGCGGCCGTAGTCGTAACTTGATCAATTCTACCAACTAGCCTTGGAAGCGGCTCGGCGGAAGCGGCTTATGACAAGTTGAGAAGCATAAAACGAACCTCTTACAAGCTTCGGCAACACACCGAGACTCACGCTACTCGATTCTAAACCCAGCAACTTGCTTGCGTGGCGTTTATAGTGCTGTTGGCCCGCTCACATCTCGATGGGTAATAAAAGCCCGACGAACTGGCGCTACTGTGAAAGCACTGGCTGTGTCCAGAAAAGACCGTTCTCTCGTCGCTATTGGCACGTTTAAGATGGTGCTGACCCTTGTCCATTCCAATTTCCTGTTCTGATGCCGTGTCGAGGATCCGTTTTTTTTTTATGTCTCTAATATCGACAGTTGTGGGACTCAACAACGCTTTGCTCGGTCCACGAAGGTCGATTTGGTCTAGGCCGAGGCTGGAAAGTGGAACAAGCGTGATAGACGGGCATGGAGCCTTGTCAGTGCTTGACGTTTTCGAACGGTAAAGCATTGACGCGGTGATAAGAGAGGGCGTGAGGCCAGGCTGAGGCTGTTGGCGACTGTATCCACACAAGGAAGAGCATGGTATGGTTCTTGACGGTCTGTGTCAGGACTTGGGGATCTGATACGTAAAATATGGACTGAGCTGAGCCACCTGGTCATGGTTGTTTTCCCCTTATCTGCGTAGCATGGGTGGTTATCTGGTTGCGTTTTACGAGGGTTCCGAAGAGGCGGGACAAGAACATGTGCTCAGAACCCTTGTCTTTTCAGGAGTATATAGGGGTCCTCGAGCGGATATCCATGGACCGAGTTCCTGCGTGCTGAAGAGATACTGGTTAAAGTCTCTTGTGCAGAGGATCAAGCAGCCGTTACCAGGAGAATTCAGAACAAAACCGTCTCAGCCACGGCACTGCTAGGACCGACGGCAAGACTGGAGACGCCGTTTCTCGCACATTCAAAGGCCGAATCGTCAGGGGACGGGACGGTGAACGGACCAAGCTCGCCCACGGTTCGCGCACCAATCTCAAATATTACGTACCCACGGTCTAGGGGTCAAAAGATCCATCTTTTGCAAAAGAAAACATCTGGGTCTGGGGGAGGGGTCTTTTGACTGATGGCACCGTCGGTTTTGGTGGAGATGCCCGTGTTTTCGGTCACCGGCGCGCGGTGAGCGGGCGGCCAAAGGTGAGTGCGGAGAAGGGAAAAAAATTATTCGTGCTAGAGAGTCAAAGGCAGCCTAACGGGCGCACACATTCAACAACAAGGCTGACGATATACTCAAGGGCTAGAGAGTCTGTGCAACGTGCTCGACGCTTGCTTCCATCACTGGCGCGCATATTTTGAGAGTTTATCGCGAGGAAAAGAAAGCCAGAGAGGGCGCACACGAGCCCGTCAACAACAAGGCTGGCGAGACCTAGCCCTGCTCAACTCGCACCATATTTCACTTTACTATAGCAACACGCCCCAGACGACGGCTTCATTCACGCCCATGGATAACGCACGCGCATGTGGCAGCGCTTTGCGTCAAGGGCATTATGCCTCCATCCTGCTCTCTTCAAAGGCGGAATGTGAATCATCTCCGGGCTCAGCCTCCGACTCCGTATCGGCCCCAGCCCCGGTGGCCGGAGCCCTGATTCAAGCCTTGGCTGCTCGTCTAGCTACTCCGGGCGCCGACACCCATTCAGATACATCTGCGGATGCCGCCCAGGTCCTCTCCGTAGGCCTCGCTGCGCTGAATGCCTTCCTTCAGACCAACGTCACCGGTCCCGTGCTTCCTGAGTCTGCGGCTCTCAGTTCTCGGCTCACCAAGGCGTGGGCCGATGCTCAGCCAGATGGTGCAAACACTACCCGGGACCACCTGCACAAGGCTTGTCTCCGCTACCTCGAGGTCGATGGCGTGTCGCCCTACGCTTATATTCCTCACCTGGAACTCTTTGCCTCGGCGAGACATATCTTCACTCAGTCGCTCAGCCATGTAACGACTGATGTTGTTGAGATCCAGTCTGACCAGCAACCTCTCAAGTACAGCCTCGCTTGGACGAGACTACGGATTAACGTCTGGCATTACAAGCTCCTGACCCAGCCAAGTCTTGGACCCGGCACCAACTTTACTCGCAGCTCTCAGTGGAGCGATGTGCCGACTCTAGCATCACAGATCCTTGAAGGCATCGACAACGTGCGGTCACAGATTCTTGGCGACGAGGTATGGTCCTCGGATAACAACACCTGGGGCCGCGACGACAAGGTCCAGTTCCTGGTCGAGGCAGCCAACAACTACATCCTACTCGGTCGCGACGACAAGGCCAGAGAAGTCCTCAAGGAAGCCACTCAGACCAGCGGCCTTGCATATGCCCTCTCCGGTGCTCTCGGCAAGAGGACCAAGTTCCAGGAGACGAGTATCAGCCAACTTGTCGTCTTGGCCAAGAGCGGCACTGAACAGGCGGACGAGGCAGACGAGGAGGCCAAGCCGGATGCTCTTCAGCTCAACAACGACACTCTTCTTGAAGAGATCCACTTCACCAAGGGAGAGGACGGAAACGACAAAAAGGACTCCGTTCCTGCTGCGTTGGCAGACCTCGCTCCAGACGAACAGCCCCAGCTATCGCCCCTTGACCAGATCATTCTTCTCACCGAGGCTACGCTCAAGGATGCCTTTTCACCCCTTGACACTCTGACGTCGGCAGAAGTGCTACCCTACGCGGTGCGCGTCATTCAAGACAAGTCCACCAACTGGCAGATCTACACTCAGGCCCTGCTGGTCCGCTCCCGGATAGAAGTTCACCGCAGCCGAACTGTTGAGCGCGGCGTGCTTCAGCTGCAGGCTGTGGCAGACCAGGTCCTGACTGATACCACGGCTGAAGCCCGACAGGAACCAGAGGCAAAGCAGGAGACGGGTGCCCCGGCCATCCAGGTTACCACGCCAGACCAGGCCACGACGCCGCTCCAGAACAAGCCCACGTCTTTCCTGCCAGCTCCCAAGGCGTCAGAGTCTGCGCCGGCACATGTCCGTCTCCAGTACATTCACGCCCTTTCTTCCCCGCCGCGATGGCATCTCGAGTCGGAGCTCGCGTATGCCTGGGCCAACATTGGATCTCTGGCCTCTGCCCTCGAGATCTTCAAACGTCTTCGTCTATGGGCTGAAGTCGCCCTGTGTCTCGCCAGCGCTGCGGCATCCGAGGATGAGGACGGCCGTGGTAGTGGCGGCGAGGAGAAGGCCAAGGGTATCATCTACTGGAGGCTATTCCACCGCACCGGAGACGCTGCGTCTCCTTCGGATGCTGATGACGAGGATATCGGCGAGGACGTTACGCTCCTCAAGTCCTCGGACTTTTCAGGCCCTGAGCGAGTCCCCCCGCCGCCGAACGCGCCCCGTCTGTTCTGCATTCTGGGTGACATCGAGAACAAGCCGGCTCACTATGAACGCGCGTGGGAGATATCCAAGCATCGGTACGCCAGAGCTCAAAAGTCCCTGGGAGAATATTATCTTCAGAACAAGGAGTGGGAAAAGGCGCAACATGCGTACAAGAAGGCTACGTCTGTCAACCGCCTGAGCCCCGAGATGTGGGGTCGTCTCGGAGACATCAGTCTACGGCTTGCTCAGTTTGGCGACGCTGCCGAGGCTTTCAACCGCTCTATCGGTTGTGCAAGCGATACGGCTGGAGGTGAAGACGCTCGAACGTGGAGCAACCTGGGCAGCGCGCTATGGAGTCTCTACTGTGAAGTCGCCGCCGAGGCCAAAGATCAGGATACGACAGCGGCGGAAACTGCTGCTCCAACCCCTGCCGATGACGAAGAGGACGACGTTGCCCTCGCCGTCTCCTCCAAACCCTCGGATCGTGATCCCGCGACACTCTTAGCCCAGTCACTCGCCGCTTACAAGAAGGGTGCCTCTGTCGCCCACGACAACTGGCGAATTTGGGACAATGTCCTCACGCTGGCCTCGCGCGTGCAACCGCCTGCCTTTGCCGACATGATCCTGGCTCTTAAACACATCATCCGCATCCGCCACTCAGAAGACGCCCTCGACGTTGACGTCCTCGGCGCCCTTCTGCAGGACGCTGTGCTCACGGTGGACAAGACCACTGGCTCGGGCGTCTACGACCCGCCGCGCGGGTCTCCCGAGAGGCTGGTGATGCGTCTCTTTGAGGAGGAGATGGTGCCCCTCATCACACAGCGCTCAGAGCTGTGGACACTGCTCTCCCGGCTCCGCACCTGGAGGAGGGACCACGCGGGTGCCATTGAAGCATCCGAGCGGGCCTGGCGAGCAGCTTACGGATCCTCGGGGAGCGGTCTCCTCCCCGGCGCAGCAGCAGACGAGTCGCGGGACTGGACCGTCAATGAGGGCGCGTGGATGATTGTCGTGCAGAGAACGGATGAGCTGGTGTCTGTGCTGGAGAACTGGGGCCCCGACGTGGAGAGTGTCGGCTCGCGTTGGAAGGGCAAGGCGAGGAACGCCGTGAGGAGCGTTATGGGTAAGGGGAGGGAGAGGTGGGAAGGGAGTGAAGGGTGGAAGTTGCTGGAGGGTTTGATGGAAGGGTTGAAGAGTTCGTAACGAGGTTTGCGAGGTCTTTGAATTACATAGCATAGGGAAACAAAAAGGGGCTAGGTCATGAGACACGTCTGAATGATGGATAGATGGAAGGTACAGGTATAGACAAAACAACGGTGAATGGTTATCGTGACAATCACTCTTGGTCAAGTAAATAGCCCGAGGTCGAATTATTCAACAACGACATCACTTGGTAGTCAAAAGAAAGTCACACAACAACGCTCACATATTCTCCTACACGCTACATCATAACTCTGCATCGCTTCCAGAACAAACACATCCCTCCGACTCTGCCTTCCTCATCAAGCGTTGTCCCCGTACAATCGTTTCCATCATCGTCAAGATCCTAGCCTCCTCCAAATCCAGTCATTCGAAAGCGTCTCAAGATGTAACCACCAAACTTTTGAACACCGACTTTTCAGAGTTGAAACACGCAACAGCATTGCTTTTGAGCCACACTCACAAACGATCCAAGCAAAGCTGTGCTCAGGCGCGTTTCTCTTTTAATACATCAAAGGGCAACGGCCTCTATTTCTTGCCCTTCTTGCGACCCGGCACGACCTTGAAGCCGGCGGCCTGCATGCCTCCATCGTCACGGGGGCTGACGGGACCGGCAGCGGCGCTGCTGCTGGAGCTTCCCTTCTTGGCAACCTCGTTCCAGCCGCCGCCATTGCCCTTGGAGTCGACGGGCTGCTTCTCGACAATACCACGCTCTGCGAGCCTCTTGCGACGAACAAACTCCTCGGCAAAGTGGCGACCATCCATGGTAGTGGAGTTGGCGTACACAGCGTCAGCTATCAGACCCGTGTCAAGGGGGAGCACATCAAGGGCGGCTTGAAAGCTCGCAACTGCAACAATGGTTAGTAAAAGGGTTAAGCCAATCATCACTGTGGCGTCGCAGGTTACTTACTGTCATTAACACCAGTAATGCCCCGGGATAGCTCCCGGCCAACCCACTTGTTGAACTCTTCCAAAGCGACGTTGCCACTGTCGGTCTTTGCACCGCCCGAAGTCGCGGGCTTCGAGACGGGCTTAACGGGCGAGGAGGCGGGCTTCATGCTTGCGGTGCTAACAGATCGGCCTTGCGAAGATGGGCCGGTAGGGACCTTGACTTTTCCGCCGGCACCGACAGTAGCCCATCCACTTCCAGGAGGGGGCGCAATGGCGGCAGCGGCGGCGGCGGCGGCGTTGGTGAGGGTCGACTGGCCCGGCTTACCGGCAAGGTTGGCGTAGCTCTTGGACACGCTCGCAGGAGGGGTGGCCTGGGCGGGAGTGGCTTGAATGGCCTTTTGCTTGCGAACCTCCTCCTCACGCTGGATCTCAGCAAGAGTCTTCTTGCTGTTGGAGGAGACTGAAGGGGTTGAGCCAGATGCAACACCCTTGGACGGTCCAGGCTTGGCCCACGGACTAGCAGCTGAAGGTGCAGGAGAACCATGGCCCCAAGTGCTCGTGGCGGGCAGGCCAGCAGCGGCGGCGGCGGCAGACTTCTCACGCTCGCGGAGGGCGGCGGCCTCCTGATCAAGGATAGCCTTCCTCTGAGCAGCAGCAGCTTCCTCAGCCTTGGCAGCCTTGCGGGCCTCGGCTTCTTGAATCTCTTTCAGGCTGGGGCCCTTGTGTCCCTCGGCACCATGATCCTTAGCCCACGGGGCCAGGGGTGGCGGCTGAACATTGGCGGAGGCACTGGTATCAGGGGTTCCAGTCTGCGATCGGTTGTATTGTTCAGGAAGATTGGAACGAGCGCGCTGGGCGGTCGGCGCAGGAAGTGGGGTGCCCGAGGAAGCTGGGGGAGGAAAGGGCATCGGCATATCGGGTTCCACAGGCTGAGCAGCCGCCACGGCGGCGGCGACGGCAGCGGCAGCGGCAGCGGCCTGAGTCTTTTGAACCTGTTGAGTTAGAGACAGGGCGTCCTCAGCCGCCTTCCTCTTGGCGGCTCGAGCGGCCTTTCCACTAAGGATAGGGGCTTCAGCAGGTCGCTCATCTTGGTCAGGGGCTGTCTCAGATGAAGGAGAGGTCTCCTCAGCGGGTTCGTCTTGGTTGGTCTCCTCGGCCTTGGCAGCCTGCTCCGCTTCATGCTGGGCTCGAAGGCCTTCGAATTCTTGCAGGCGCTCTTTGAAACCCTCGAGGTCTTGCTCCAGCTTCTCGGTCTCGGGAAGGCCAGTGCGAAGGTTCGCATCACCACCAATGGGCTGAGTAGCCCCAGCACCAGGACCTTGAAGGGACGCAAGAACCTGGCGCTCAGCGTTGGTGAAGTTGGTCATGTCCTCGTCCCTGAAAGGATCCCCGTTTCCCGAATCCGCGGGGGCAGACGTTTGGGGGCCGACAGATCCAGGCCCATCGAAGAAGCTGCTGGAAGGTGGCATGGCGCCAATGGGTTGCTGGTGGGGAGGCACTCCGATCGGGTTTGGAGTAGTCATGCTACCAAAGCTAGGCTGGCTCTGGAGGCTGTGAGCGCTCGAGTGGTGCTGCAGCATTGGGCCTGGGATCTGGAACTTGGACAGAGCTTGCTGGCGCATGACGAACTCGCGCTGCTGAACCATAAGATACTGCTCTTCCTGCTTACGCCTCTCGAGGTTGTTCTGCTCCTCCGCCGTGAGGGTGCGCCCAAAGCTGGGGAAGACACCGCTCAGGGGAGGGACTACACCTGCCGCACCTGCAGGGGAGAAAGGTCCAGCCTGGTTAGCAGGCCCATGGGGGATGCCAATCTGGGGAACCAGGAACGGCTCGCGAGAGTTTCCAATGCGCCTTATGAGCTGTCCCAGAGGCTCGAATTCAGGGTCTTCCACCTTCTTGACACGAAGATCGGGAGTAAAAAAATTCGCTTTGTACCAGTCGTTCATCTCAAGGCCAGTGAATGGACCCTGAACCTGTCCTTGAGGGTCAAGATACACCCATCTCATTCGGTCGGGCATCACCATCTGACGAGCCTGAGCAGAGGGAAGTTCGGCACCGCCCTGGCTGCCGCCGAAGGGCAACCCACCGCCAACCGGTGTGAACGACTGAGGCGCGGTGGCAGTAGTGCTGGGTAGGCCCGACTCGCCAGTACTGAAAACGCCATGAGATCGAGAAGCGTCGCTGGACGGGAAAAGTTCCTCAAAGACCCCGCGGTTTGGTCGCATAGGGCTCTCCGTGTCCCGCGAAGGCATGCCAAAGTTGTTTCGCCCAATGGCGCCAAGCGGATTGCTCTGCCGCACATCTGGCACAGAATCAGATAGGCTGTTTTCGTGCTCGTTGGACTGCATTTGTGCTTGCATCGCAGCAGGGAAGAGGGAGCCCATCTTGCTGCCACGGCCGATGCTTCCAGTTCCAAGGCCACCGGCACTGCCGGGGCCGAAGACGTTGTTGAGGTTGGATAAGCCGGGTGACTGAAGTTCACCCATGGGGCTGAAAAGAGAACTTCCAAAAGCCGTACCAAGGTGAGATCTCTCACGGTCTGGAGTGCCGATTGTGGGACCGCCAGGTGCAGGCCATCCTGACAGAGTGCTCAAGGAAGGATAGCCTTTGGCACCAACGCTTGAGGTCTGGCTTCGATCACCTCCATCATAGCCACCAAACCCACGGCCAATGGAACCGAAGTTGGAAGGTGCATCATGGAGACTGGCGCCATGAGACCTATCGTCGCTACCATCGTTGTCATCGTGACCATGTCGTTCGGCTGGAGGGCTACGGTAGGGGTTCGTCTCTGAGGGGCTCACAGGGCCGTTGTCGTCTCCATGGCCGCCAAGGTTGAGACCCGACATGCCAAAGTCACCCGTAGAGCCCTTGACAGGTGTGCCGAGGATGCCCACACGGTGACTTTGCTGAGGTAGCCCGGCGACATCAGTATCCTGAGCTCCGCCTAGGACCGCGCTACCTGAAAGCGTGTCTTCGCCAAAGGGATCGGTGTCGGTTCGTGGGCGAGACCGCCAGGACTGCTGATTGAGAGGATTCGGACTCTCAGGAGCTTTGCCTCCCACGTTCTCCAAGCTATCCTTCGGCATGAGATGGGTCAGCCTGCTCCCGCCAGGTGCCCCGCCCACACGCTTATCACCGACGGCAGGCGATGAGGGTAAAGCAAAATTACCAAATCCTCCACCGCCTGGCGTTGTCTGGTTGGAAGGTGGCCAAATGGAGCCCATGCCTCCGATTCCGCCAGTATTGGAACGCATTAGAGTACCAAAGGAGGGTGGTTTTCCAGGCCCTTCACGCGCGGTGGGCTCGATATCGGGCTCATCCGCCTCGGCTTCCTTCAGGTCAGTATTCTTGCGTGGGAACCAGTAAGAAGGATCATCGCGAGAGAAGCGACCCGCGGCTGTGGGCGAGGCCAGCGCGCTTCCACTGAAAGGATTCGAGTCGACCGTCTCGCGACGGCGGGTACCCGGTCGAGTCGCGGAAGAGGGAGAGCTGACGCCGAAAGCATTACCGGCTCCTTGGGATAAGGACGCCTTGCGTCCGTTTGCGCCACCCTGATGAGCCTCCTTGTTTTGAGTCGGTGGTTTAAGCGGGGAGTTTATCTCTGTCATAAAAGCCTGCGAGCAGTCAGTAACCCGACCTAAACAGCGACTTGAGAACACCGAGGGTGAGCGCACCTCCTTCTCCTCCGACGACATGCCATGCAGTCCCATCGGAGTGGTATCCCCAGACTGTTCCCAGCAGGCGCCAGGCTCCTGGGGAATGTGGTTGTCGTTGCTCTTTCCCCACGCCCTGGGAGCATGCCCGTTCACCTGACCTGGATTCCAGCCAGAGGCAAAGAGACGAGATGGATTATCTGGTTTTTGCAGTCGGAACATGTCTAGAAGGTCATCCTTTGTGTACCGCGCGGGAGGCAATTCGTAGGTCGCGGTGGGCGCGGGCTCAGATGCCAAAGGGGTATCGATGGTGGCCAGAGGTTGGACTGCATGGTCAGTCGAGGCCGGTGGCTGTGAGGAGGGCTGACCCAATGGGGTCGTGGATGATCGTCGGAAGGTGAGAGTACCATTAGTCGAACGGCCATCTCGTCTCGCCCTGGCAAGGAGGTCAGTCCATGTTCAGAGTCGGCGGGGCTCTAAGCAAAACATGAAGTGGGCACGACAAGGGGGATATGTGTAACTGGTGGGTGTCGGATGTGTGCTGATACGAAAAGATGGCTCGAGGTG
>JAJODA010000430.1:0-40898 GCA_021730345.1 Fusarium cicatricum
TTATTATAGCGGATCACTCTTAGGTCGTCAGGAAGCTAGGTAGGACAATAGTTTATTATATAACTGAAGCTTAATAAGATTAAGCTGACCGAGGGGTTAGAGAAAGGCTATATAGGTATAGCTAAATCCCCCGTAAACTAACATAGTCACGTGGACCCCTCTCACTGACTGCTCTGCTGTTATTTATAGCAGTGACGTAACATTATTACAATATTTATAATAATAACTTTATTAATCTCAGTAGTTAAGATATATATAGCCTAGAAATAAGCAATTTATCATCAATCGTCCAGCAATGGTCCGGGAGTGAATCCCGAGCCGTGCGTGTTCCGAGGCTACGGGAGAAATTCCCGAGATCTTAGGATACGCTCCGAAACTGAGACCGCGACAGATTTGTTGCTGGATGCTGGCTGCGTGATACCACCTTGTTGCTCCTTCTCAGGCTCTCAGTCATACTCTCAATAAAGCTCAGCATATGTGGTTTACACATCTGACTATAGTCGAGCTGAGTAAATCTAGTTAGGCAAACAGTGTCCATGTTTTCGCACATCGATTGACCGCCGGGCTTGGCGCGAAGCAATCAATCATCGCTTTGTCAAACGGAGTTCCTTAGTCCTTGATTCCCAACCTAAGGCCGCGTGAAAGGAATTCCGGGACTGATCAACATGTAGAAGCATAGCAGATTAGAAACCTCTCCCGTCTCGTGTGTTGTCTGGCAGCGGCATTATGGGGAATCGCTTCGGGAGAGAAACCGAGAGCTTGGACGACTTGTGAGGAGTCTATGTCTTCTTTAGTCAAATTGGCAATATGAAACATAGATTTGAACGCTTAGTAATCACCGAGGATTAGAAATCAACGTATGTTTTCTGCTTCGGGTAACACACCCAAAGGAGGAAAGGTTCGAGATGTTTCTGCTCAAGCGATTATTCAGCTTCCAACAACCCCGGTTAGGCCAGGGACTAGGTACGTTATTGGTGCCCGTGTTCCATTCGTTCTCACTCGCTGCATTGCGCCATTGGATCAAGCTTAATTCGAAAACGTCTACCTCGTGGGGTACCCCAGCTTTGTGAACTGAGTCCAGGAAGTAGTGTTGCGAAATGCCTCAGAAGGGATCGACAGGAGTTGGTCGACGCCATGAGCCGTGAAGATCGCTACAGATACGTTGGTATAAATACAACTAACGAGCCACCCTAAGTAACACTCGAGATAGACATCCTCACCTCCATCTACAGCTCCCTTTCTACCCCTGACTCTAAATCAGTGCAGTTAGCTCATACTCTATTCCAACCTTTGCACTCCACAGACACTATGATCCCCGAGAACAAGGCCGCTGCCGGGGTTCCCTACTTTACCCCGGCTCAGGAGCCCCCAGCCGGAACTCCAGTTGACCCTGCCTCGGCGCCAACACTCTTCAAGCCTATCCGCATGCGCGGTATCGAGCTCCATAACCGTTTCGGTGTCTCCCCCATGGGCATGTACTCGGCTGGCGAGAATGGCTATGCAACGGACTTCCACCTCGTTCACCTAGGCCAGTTCGCCCTCAAAGGCGCCGGCCTTGTCTTCTTCGAGACCACGGCCACGGACCCTGTCGGCCGCTTCAGCCCCAACGATATTGGTCTTTGGAATGACGATCAAATCGCGCCCATGAAGCGCGTGACCGACTTTATCCATAGTCAGAATTCGCACGTGGGCGTGCAACTCGCCCATGCCGGCATCAAAGCAAGTCTTCTTGCGTCGTGGATAGGCGCAAAGAAATCTCTTGCGCCTGAGAGCGTTGGCGGCTGGCCCAATGAAGTTGTCGGGCCGAGTCCGATTCCTTGGGCAGACGACCATGCAACGCCCAACGAGTTGACCGTCGAGGAGATCAAAGCTGGAGTGCAGCAGTGGCAAGATTCTGCAGTGCGTGCTGTCAAAGCCGGCATTGATGTTATCGAGATTCACGCCGCTCACGGGGCACTTGTGAACAATTTTCTCTCCCCTGCAACAAACGTAAGGCTCCCATGGCTTTTGTGTGGGCTCCGACAGTTCCGCTAACAGACGCAATAGAAACGAACAGATCAATACGGAGGCAGCTTCGAAAACCGCACCCGCCTTCTCTTTGAGATCATCGAGGCTATCCGTGATGTGGTCCCCGCCGAGATGCCGCTCTGGGTTCGACTTTCGACCACAGACTGGCTTGAGTGGTCCGATGAGCCCTCTTGGGACGTTGAGAGCAGCATCCGTCTCGCCAAGCTGCTACCGGCGGCTGGTGTTGATTGTCTCGATGTTACTACTGGTGGTAACGTGGCAGCCCAGCGCATCAAGGTGTCACAAACCTTTCAGACGGATATCGCTGGCAGAATACGTGAGGCTGTGCGTGCCGATGGCAAAGAGCTGCTGATTGCCAGTGTTGGTCTTATTAGGGATGGCGAATTTGCTCGCTCTATTGTGCAGGAGGATGAAGATCCCAAGGCCGATATCGTCTTGGTAGCACGACAGTTTCTACGGGAGGCCGATTTTGTTTTGAGTGCAGCGCACCAGCTTGGTGTTGATGTGAAGTGGCCTGTTCAGTACCACCGAGCACCACCGAAGCCTCAAGGCCTGCCGATTTAGTAGCATTATATAGAGGCCCATTTTATTGAAAAGTTCGTCTTCTTCTTTTAGGCATCGATCATTGGTAGACCCCCCTTTGTCTTGGTGGTAGAGGCCGATCCGCGTTGTAACAAATTCGTCCACTTCCCTGACGGTGAATCTTAGTAACCTCCTCTACCGCGCTGTACTACGAAAAGGCCCAATTGCGCAGTTGTTCAGTCATACCATCTCCGAGCGTGTATCGTTCAGACTCATTAGAACTAGCATGGAAACAAAGACTGAGGATGATGCTATAATGGTCAATCTATGGATTGAAGCTTGCTGTGAGCTGCAATTCCTATTTTCTAGTTCAGTGTGAGCGCGCAGACTTGCGTTGCAGGATACAGCGAATACAAAGAATCACTCGTTGATAACAAGACCTCATATGCCCGAACCTAGTGACTCTACCCTCAGTCCGACAATGCGAATGGTGTAACCTCTATTTGCGTGATCTTCAGAGTGGCGGCCGACAAGGTTGTGTACAGTATAAGATCAGCAAGATGCACCAGATGATAAGCACTGAGGACGGAAAAAGAAAGTAAGCTGAGATAGGAAACAACGAATTAAAATGCCGGGCTCAGATAAAAGAGCCATATTACTGGTGCTAAGGGAGGTCTTGAAGCCAAGACAGCCTCAGGACCCAGACTGGGAGAGATTGAAATACACCAAAGGTAGGGCGCTCGGCAAGGATACAATCTCATAAATAGGAATAAAAGACAGCTCCAACTATCAGGTTAAAAAAGGTCTCATAGCTGAGCCTCAAGAAATAAATCCTGGCACTCTGTCCAGGATGGGAATTATAGCAGGAGCCCAAAGATAGGTTGGAGAGTTGCCAGGCCCTGGTCTCTTTGTCTTATGACAGTCTTTCAATAAAGGTATCAAATGTTCATATCAAAATCGGGTTGCCAAAGCTCCCTGCATGTACTAGTGGAATGTGAAGAATAAAGCGAGGGCTTTACCAGGAGTTAATTCCACATGGCCCGTTCAAGTGTCGTAGGTGCCAGTGAAAGTTATTATTATCATCTGCGTGTCTATTTTCTCAGTTGCCGGGCCTTGGGTTGTTTTTTTCTATTCAATACGACCATGATGGCCTATCAAATTACTTGTGATGAAAGCAAATCAATACTTCAGATCACTAATGAGCTCTCTATAAACGGTTTATTGTACTATAATTAGAAAGCCAAATCTATATGAGCTATCAAGCGCCACCAGACTATGTCAGGCTTCTTGGCCTAAAAAGAGCAACCTCGTCGCTGGATATTTCGTTCTCACTGCCGGCTGTTGAGCAAGCATCAACTGTCACTGTCCTCTCTACCATGATTGTTCTGCCCTCAAGATAGCTCTTGTCCATTTCGTGCAGCTGTATATCCTGAGGAGGCTCTTTCTGTGCGGAGTTGCTGCCATTGCCCGGCCGTTGCTGTGATGGGTTGCTTCTATGGTAGTGCTTGAGTCGGCGCTCGACGAGGCTCTTAAGAGGCACAATAGAACCGACGACGATGCATGTCGCCGCTTCCACGGGTCCCCATATGGCAAGCCCAACCATATCGGCTGCTTGAGTTGCAGTCTTGGCGCCTATCTGCTTCATACGTACAAGAGCGACGGTGATGATGCAGAACCCTAGACAAAAGACCGCCACGAGTTGAACCTTCTTTCTCAGGTCCAGTTGCAGATGCGGCAGCGCAGCGAGCGGCAGTATCATAATCATAAGATCGGAAGAGACGTCGACTACAGCCATAAAGATGATCTCGAACCGTATCATCCACAGTTCATGAGGCGACTCGCAAGTACCTGCGACAGAGCGTAAGCAGGCGACAGAAGATGTCACTTAAGGCGATCGACGACTTACCATTGTACCATCTATATGGAGGATTACATGAGAAGATAGTGGTGAAAATGCACCCGATGAACGCGAGGACTGTAAAAGCGGCGATGCCGTACCAGGCACGGAGTAAGATCGTAATTGGGCGAACGACTCGTAGAAACATAGCCAAGAAGCAGGCTTTGACAGACCAAATTGCACACAACATGGTTATTGTGATAGGTAACTGCCAAGCTAATAGCTGCTGGTTATGAAATTGCATGTCTGCAGGCTCAGGGGCAATGCGGCCGGCAATAACGTAGGTTATAAACCAAATAAATTTCATCTGCTTGGTTTGCAACGAGATTGTCGTCGTGAGAAAGACCCAGGCCGAAGTGATCCAGTAGTCGTCTGGGAAAAACATGTGGTTTTGGCGCCAGCGAACAAACAGCCGCAAGAACAAAAAAGTAGTTGCGATCGCGAAGCATGTCCAGATGATGGCGGTTGTTGACTGACTGGTTAAAGACGCTGCGGCGCCAGACAACGGCGCATTTGGGTCGATAGTTGTAGTTGTCGACGACATGGCTAGAGAGGCAGATGGAGTGCAAAAGGTCGGCGATAGCGGCAAAACGAGAGAATGATAGCCAGAGACGATGATGGTTATTATTATGTCTGAAGCCTCCCGGCCTTGGACTATCACGTCTTAGTCGTTCTTCCATGAGCGAGTCATGACTTGGCAATGGCACAGACCTCGCAGGGTAAACACTCCACTTACTCCAAAGCTGTACCGTCATCCCCCGTGGCTAGTTCAAGCCTCATTGAGGAATCTGTGTGATATAACAGAGGAGCTCGATATGTCTACTGCCGCAGCCGGTGTAGAAGTAGGCCCGTAGTTCAGTCTTTGCCTTGGTTCCTCAGCAATTGACACTCAATTCTTTTATTGTTGCACTTTCACTATCAGGCCAAAGGCACGCGCATGATAGCAACAAGTCAAGTAGCAAAGGCCGGGGCTTAGCGATACCACCGCCACCTAAAGATGTAGAGGTCACTAGCATCTAGGCTGCCCAGTAGGATTCATTGCGGGGAAAGCGATCGATGGGCCGCTGGGTCGACTCACTTAGTAGTAGACCAGGGTCTCCCACAAGCCCCTCGCCGTTCAGTTTGCGACTGGCTAAACTGTTGAGCCACAAACCCACTTGTTGAAACCGGATCAAGTTTGTATAGGGGTGATATGGCGTTAGGATTCTTTGGCTACGCTTACTCCCGCCACGATGGACATGACCGAACCTCATTCCGGCAACCCTAACCTCTCCCAGCTGAGCATTTCTGTACCGACACTCATCGGCCGATACCAAGGCCACGCTTCAGAAAGAGGCGTAGAGTAATTTCAGCTGAGACAGGGCTAGAAGCCAGTCGCATCAAGAGCACAGTCGAGAGACACATTCCTCTTCCCACAAGCAGCCTCCGCCTCTAGCAGTTGATGTTGGCAGTTGCAAGGGGCTTGTTGTGGCTCGAACATGCCTTTCATTTCTCGGGGAAGATAATGTAATATTTTGTAGTAGTTCTGGATACACTTTATCTCCGCGGGATAATTGACATCTGGTTATACCTAGCCCAAAGCCTCTCCGTTAATAACATTTTAAATGAAAAATTTCCGCCACTTAGGTTTGCATTATATAAGCTTCGTTCACTGAGGCAACGAAAAAACATAAGCGTCATAGACCTAGTGTTTATTATATCGAAATGTCCTCGTTCGGTCATAGCGATATATGCTGCGTATGTTGTATGTTCTAATTGCGCATAAAAGCCATCAGAGCGACGATGTTCCCCCCTCCCTTCCGCTTATGAAAACGAAGCTCTGCTAGTAATAGCTCAATCTACTCTTATCTATATGTGACTACCGCCTCTGCCTCCCTTGTTTACCTCTAGCTGCCAAGGTTGTCAACTTGTCATGAAGAGTATAAGTGCATCAGACTTAATGCTGGAAACATTAGCCAAGACATTCTAGATTAAAGCAACGGTTGGTGCTCGCGCTTTCGAGATCTAATTACAACATTCAGAACCAAGACTAGTTCCAGAAATAAGTGTTTCAGACAGGGGTTACAGACTGGCACTACCAATATCGAGGTCGCTTAGATATGATAGCCGTGCACGGCTGATCTTTACCAGCGGGCGCACTTGGCGGCTTGGCCTAGATCTTAGCTCCAGCGTCAATTTGACCTCGACAAGAATCGTCAGGGCGTACTCAGTGCCCCATACAATGCGTCGCCATATACCTGCTCTGTCGGATAACATCGACTCCGTGTTTCCGTGGCTGTTAGCGCAACCATTCCCGACTGAGAAGGCTTCGGGCACTGGCTTCGAATCTTCCTGGAGGCTTTTGTCGCTCAGACTCCCTTTTCTCGGTGCTACTCGAGAAATCTGGGCCGTCGGCAAGGGTTGGAAAATAAGCAACGAACGCGTCAAGTTCGATGGCCAAATTGCTGCCGACAATCAAGATCGAGCTCGCTGACCTGGGCCAGCTACGCTACTGATCACTAATCTTCAAATGAGGCCAAGTTGGTCTCCACGGTTCAACCGATGACATATCTGTGCTTGCCTCCTTCTATCTCGGCTGCGGCTCAGTCCGAAGCTTCAAGAAGATGCAGCAAGAACATGGAATTATTAGAAGTGAGCCTTGACAATGATCGTGCGGCCGGCGAACATAAAAGTCATATAACACCTGGTACCATTACGGTCTATTGTAGATGGCACACTACACCCTCGTCTCCAACATCATTGCCTTATAGCACGCGCACCCAAGGCGTATCAGGCTGGCAAGTGGTGGATTTTTCTATCATCCTAATGGGTTGTACTCTTTATATGCGACTTAAACATCTCATACATTAGGTTAGTCCGTGTTTCGAGGGGCACTTCGACATCGGCTACTCCTGGTGGCTTTGAGTGGTAGCACGATATTTGCAACCATCAATAAGCAAACGGCCCTTCCTGACCAATTCTCGAGAGATGCGGCGTATTTCAAATCACTCGAAACTCTGCATCCATCAGCTGGCTAGCGTGATAGAACTCAAAACCCTAGCAATACGCCACTCTAAGGGTTCTTCCGGATCCCCTTATCGGTAATTAGTGTAATAAGCCTGGATGCGGCCCGCAGGTCTTGGCAAGCTTGGTCTGCTTTCTTCTGTTTATGCCAAGAATTGTCTGACTGATCTCTCGAGGGTAAGTTGCACTTTGAGCTCCGCTGAGCCTGGTCTGGCGCGGTGAGGCTGCTGCCTATTCATATCAATATCACTGCCTTGCCGAAAGTCAATGAGAAAGGTCAAAACCGAGAGAACCATACCGGGCACAGCCCTTCCGCTATGTCCGCAGCATCCATGCCGTACCATTCCTTTCGACGAAATTTGATCTGGTACAGTGTTATGCCGGCTGCTGCTGTGACTTAGGCTTTCCCTTTGGCCATCCGACCCAGGGAGATTCTCAAAGTCGGTATAGCCCCGTTCCCCGATACGGGCCTCCACGAAGTCTGAAAGTCCCTCGCAAAGCGCCCTGTCAACCATCCCTTTGGTGACCCTGGCGCCATGCCGCAAAAGCTACTTGGGATACATATTGAATGAGTCTTCCTTGCGGCAAGCACGCAAGGAGCTTATAATTAGGTTAATGTGCGAACATTTCATGATGCTTAAATTGGGAAGAAAACTGTGTTCTTTTTTATTGTGGAAGCACCTTGACTTTGAGAGAGCATGGAGCATGAAACATAGATCATGACGGCAAGGGAGTGCGCCCACAGGAAGACGCCATTGGTATTTTGAGAGATATAGTCTAATAGAGGTCCCAGTTGCAGTTCGATGTTTGAGGACGATTGCCCTTTGAATCGCGGATTTTGACTCAAGAGTGACCAGACGTGAAGGTAAATATCTTGTCGCGTGTATTCATGGACCTCAATCCGCCATGCCCCCGAGAAGAGGTCTATGAAGGACTGTTCCGACCTGCTGGAAATGCACGTCTTGATGATATTGGCGCTTGACGTCGTTTCGTCCCATAGCGATCCTCCAGCTCGTCGAGTCCATCCACAAGAATCAGAACCTTGAATGGTCGCGTCGATAATGTCCTGCAAAACAACAGGGCCTCCTCGATTGCCTCGGGTGACCAATCGTATTCGTTGTCTTCGACCATGTCGTGAAGTCGGGTGACATGCTTGGCCTCGACTCCCGTCTCGCGCTTCAGAATCATCTTGAATGGTATGAGGCCACGAATTAACTCTGGTTGTGCCTCAAGAAGTTGTCGAAGTATTCCATGCAGCATCGTTTCCCAGCGGCCCTGATCTTCGTCTGCAGAATTGGTAATAAAGAGCCCGATTAGAATCCATTTGTTGCCATTGCTGGTGCTGTAACCACTTGTCTCTACTGCATCTGGAGGACAATTTCCTGTTATTTCTCTTCTTAGACTGCCCATCTGAGTAACTATGGCGCTATTCAAACATTGCATCGTTCTTAGATTCTCGAGGATGAGTCTCATTACTGTTAGCTTTCCAGAACCGAGGCGACCTGTGATCCAGAAGATTCCCTGGCCTCGGGTCAGCCATGTGCTCAAGTAGTAGTCGTCATTTTTTGCCAACCTTGTTCCCTCGCGGTTGTTAGCAGGTGCCGTGTACAACCACGCCAACGTTCCCTCTGTCTTGACTTCGATACTACTCAGGTGCGCCTTGGCAGCGCTACCAAGCTTGTTGAGACTAGCAAGAAACCCTGTTTAGTCAACAACTTCTTCGTGGCTCAAAAGCCTGGGTATGGTTCATTGAGAGGCAAAGGTACTCACTAGATTCTTCCTTACTCAAACACTCCTGGAGGTGCAGGAAATGGCGCTTGATTTTCCCGGCCACCATCTCGTACTCAGGGTCGTCGTCACCAGTAAATCTACACATGTACATGTGGTTCTCGTTACTGATATGGCCATTGCGGTCATTTCTATGTATAGATAACATGTTGTCCGTACCTGTATTAAAATATGAAAGTTTAACTACATCAAGGAGTTCGAAATCTACACATGCTCGGTGTGAGTTGCTCGCTCAGACGATTTCTTGCCCATCTTATACGTTTCTTGTGAAGCAGGATCCAGAACACTTTGATCTCCGTCGAAAATGCAAGCAATCTCCTCCAAGCTGTATCCCTTGGTCTCGGGGAACAGGAAATATGTGATTGCAAAGAATATCACCAGCAGAACACAAAAGACGATAAAATACTTCCAGCCAATATTCTCCATCCCAATTGGGTTTGTGAATGCCGCAATGATCAATGAACCGTAGATCGCAAATAGCTCGACGGCAATACCCTTGGATCTTAGTGAGTAGGGAAAGATCTCGGTTGGGTAGCCAAAGAGAAGAGGCGTCCAAGCGATATCATAATGGAAGTAATAGGTAAACAGGCAGACAACAACGACGATTCCGGCAGCCTTGTTACCTGTTTCAGAGTTGACGGCAGAACATGCTGTCCAAACGATATATGACACGAGCATGCCCAAGCCAGACCACAGGAACAGTACCCGTCGGCCGAGGCGGTCAACAAGAAAAGCGGCACCGAGAGCAGCTCCAAAGTTGAAGATTTGGAGAAGTCCGTTGATTAGAGTCTGGTCGAACGTGTCGGTGATGCCCACAGTATCGAGGACAAGTGTCAAATAATACGACACAACTCCGATTCCATTCCACTGTGCCATGAGCCCAACGCAAAAGGCGATAAGGGTTCGCTTGCGGTTACCCGGAGTGCTCACTAGAGCGGACCATCCTGTTGACTCGGCAGATTTCTCTCTCTGGATAGTCTCAATAATCTCGGAGAGCTCTCGATTGACCAAGGGACTATCCTCGGTACAAGGATCGTGATACTGCTTGAGAAGAGCCGCGGCCTCATGTGTTCGTTCCTGAGCCACCAGCCAACGGGGAGACTCGGGGAGCCACCAAAAGAAAGCAAGCTGAACCAAGGGAAAACAAGCTTGGAGGGCAGACGGAAGCCTCCACGAGACAGTGCTTTGGTAGACTTGAGTTCCGAAAGTGGTCCATGACGCGAGGATTGCACCGAGATAGTACAATGTCCAGAAAGCCGATGTGTATTTGCCGCGATGCGTCGGATAAGCGAGTTCGGCGATGAGCATTGGACTGGGTTGAACGACAAACATACCACCAAATCCAACAATGACGCGTGATACAACGAACATGGCATAGTTGACAGAGGCGGCCTGAAGCGCCGAGGCAATGCATATCATGATGATTCCGCCTAGAAGAACGGGTTTTCGGCCGAATTTGTCGGATAAAGTGCCGACAAGGGGAAGGGCGAGGACAGATCCGATGGACTGAGCGGCGTTGACGAGACCCAACATCTCTCCTTGGGGATTATCGAAGTATTCGCGCCACTGGGGCAACGACTGAAGACCATTCATCAGGGAGCCTAAACATCAGCATTGTCAGCAGAATCCGCGTTAGACTAATGGGCTACTGACCGTCATATCCGGACACCGAGCTCGAGAGAAGAGGGATGAGGAGTAGGAGGTTCAGGCGGAGAAGATGAGGCTGCTGGAACCAATGCTTGTCAGACTGGGGAAGCACCTCTGCGAGGGCTCTGCCAACGATGGCGGCATCGCGATCGACCTGAGACGACATGGCTATCAACCTAATGGTTGGTTCATGAAAGACTGATAGAGTGGTGTTTCCAATGACTTGGCAACAGTCAAGTTGAGGGGGGCAAGTGTCCCATTTATTATGCGAGGAGCTCTGCAGCTAAGCCAACTTCTCCACGGAACCACAGTGGGAACGATGATGCCAACTCCACAGACAGGGATGAAACCTGGGGTAACTGGTCCGGGGAACGGGGTAAGCAAGCTACGGAGAGAGTGGCCCGTGACCAAGGGCGACTGTCGGCCGGTCGGAAGATGATTACCGTCTCGAGCTTAGACCAAGTGTTGGATGAAGCTCAAGTCGGAGAATGTCATCATGGTACGATTTGAACAGGGGGTGGTTCCAATGGAATATGTGCAGCTCGGTAGTTGATAACGTCTGTTGACTCTTATGGCTCGTGGCAATCAACTACTCACATGCGGTACAAAATTGACTAAGACGTATCAAATTAGTGAATAGACGATCTGCATCGAATACTACGCACTTTACGGCTTGTAAGATTAATCACAGAGGGGAATCAGTTCTAGATAGCACACTGAAAGGATGAAATAAATTAACTAGAATTCATCCGCCACATATCTATCGAGCAGTATATCCCCCGTCAATAACAAAGTCTGCACCCGTCGTATAAGAACTGCAATCACTAGCGAGATACAAGTAGATACCCTTGAGCTCCCTTGGATCAGCATCACGCTTCATGGGAGTCAAACTAAACCACTCCTCCTTCATCTCAAAAGCACAGTCACCAGAAATAGCCGTGTCGATGTATCCTGGGCTCACCGAGTTGATGCGCCCTCCCCATTTTGCCCATTCAACCGACAGGCTCTTTGCGAGGTGTATGCATCCAGCCTTGCAGGCGTTGTAGCAGCTCTGCTCCTGGGGAACATTGGCAGCGTGACCACTCATACTCGCTGTGATGATGGCCACACCACGCTTCTGCTCTCGAAAAACTCGACCGGCAGCACGGACACAGTAGTAAACGCCGTCAAAGTCGATGGAACGAACGTTATCCCAGTCCTCGATCTTGTCGTCCAGGCCACCGGCCTTGGTAGGAATCCCAGCGTTGGCAATGATTACATCCAACCGGCCAAAGTCTTGAACGACCTGATCGACAGTAGCTTCGACTTGAGCGTTGTCTCGAACGTCAACCCTGTACGTCTTGACCTTGACAGAGAAATCGCTGACAATCTGCGCAGAAAGTTTGCCCGCCTTCTGTGACGAGTAGTACCAAAGAGCCAGCTATGTCTTGTAAGCATATACGGAATGAAGCAGATTAAGACGTGGGAGGACTCACGTTGGCACCAGCTTCGGCAAGCCCACGGGCAACCTCGTAACCGATACCGCCACAGCCACCAGTGATGATAACTGTACGGCCATCGAGTCTCAGGGACTTGAAGACGCTGTCCTGGATAGGAGGGTTTGGGTTTCGGATGGACTGGCGGCCATTGACTCCGTTGGTTTGTGACATGATGTGCAAGTTTGACTTGTGGGGAGATCAGAGACAAATAAAGATAGTAGGGATGAAGCTGAGCAGATATGAGATGAGAATCATAGTAGCAAGAAGTATTGATATACCCTATGCCTCGAAGATACATCTATGGTCTAAGTGAAGATACTACGGGCTACCCACTCCGTTCTCGGGGTCGGAGGTGGGTTTGTAGCCGCCTCGTTTGTTATCGTTGAAGCACGTTGTCATCAAGGAGCATGCAGTAGTTGAGGTAGTTTAATGGATCAGGCTCGATAACCTAGACCTGAGTACAATTATGCTCCACGCTTTCAATCAGGAGATCGCATCGTCCTCGACTATGCCTCATGACATATTCTCCGTTTACCATGTCATTCTCTTCGACTCTCTTGACCGCCTTCTCCAACGTGTCTTCAATACCAGCCTTGACATGTCGCTCGGCAACTCTCTTCGTTGCCAGGCCTGGCTCGACCTGAACAAGCCAGCGGTCATCCACCAAGCCAGCAATATCCTTCCAAGGCTCCTCATCACTGAGCAAGTAATTACCCTCGATAATGCAAACCTGAACCTCTAGGCCCACAGTTACACCGTCGGGAAGAGGATCCTTGACTGCGTGGTCGAATGTTGGACAGACGACGGCTTCATCAGCGCGACGAAGCCTCCGCACGAGCGCTACAAGGGCCAGTCCGTCAAAGGTCCAGGGAGCTCCCCGACGGGCGAGAGCTTCCGTTGCGTTGGGCCAAGAGCGGAGAATTGCCAAGGGAAAGTGGAAACCGTCGGCGGATAAGGCAATGATAGACGGTCCGTCGGGTAACGACGAGATGAGATTGGTAACTTGCTTGGCGATGGTTGTTTTTCCGGATCCTGGTGGCCCGGCGATCGCGATGAGGAGACGGGCACTGTCACCCTCTGCCGATTGTTTCTTGGCCCATTGCTGCTGAATGCGTCGGGCGAGAAGTTGGTAGGTGCTGTCCATTCTCGAGTGTGACTGACTCGGGTCTGTTTGTTCGTCTGTTCATTTGTCGGGCTGTGTATGAGGTGAATACTTATCTTCAATGTCGTCTTTAATCCTGCATAACATGCATCACGGGAATCTGTCGCCCTACCGCGGGGTGCAACAACGGATTCTGTCATCGCCAACCCCTCTTCTACATCTATGCTGATCAAGTACCCTCATCATAAAGGCCGCTGTGCATGGGTTGTTACCTGAGACTCAACTGATCAACTCATTTTGGATATTCATTTCGAGCCGTCATCATGTCTGAAAAGGTAAGTATCCATTACTTGGTATCCAACATCACCTAACTTTAGCAGAACCACGCCTTCGTTCTCCAAGCCGTCAAAGACGTGAGCTTCGAAGAGCGCTCCGTGCCCAAACTGCGCGACGAGCACCATGTTCGTGTTCACATCGAGCAAACGGGCATCTGCGGCAGTGACGTTCATTACTGGCAGCGAGGCCGTATTGGGGATTTTATCTTAGAAAGCCCCATCGTGCTCGGCCACGAGAGCGCTGGAACCATTGTTGAGGTCGGAGCCAATGTCACCAACGTCAAAGTCGGGGATCGTGTCGCCATTGAACCTGGCGTCCCGTGCCGACGGTGCGATTACTGCCGCTCTGGCGAGTACAACCTCTGTGCTGATACCGTCTTTGCTGCTACGCCGCCTCACGACGGTACCTTGCAGAAGTACTATGTGGTCGCGTCTGACTATGTATACCCAATCCCGGACCACATGTCCGCCGAGGAGGGCGCTCTTGTTGAGCCCGTGGCGGTAGCAGTTCAAATTGTCAAGGTCTCTGATCTCCGAGCTGGTCAAACCGTGCTCGTCTTTGGCTGCGGTCCTATCGGTGTTCTCTGCCAAGCTGTAGCCAAGGCCTCTGGTGCGAGCAGAGTCATTGGAGTTGACATTTCCGAGTCGCGACTCAAATTCGCACAAGACTTTGCTGCTGATGGTGTTCATCTCCCCAGCAGTCAACATGCTGAGGGACTTGATCCTGTTGAAAAGGCTCGTGCTGTTGGCGAGGAGATTATCCGCAAGTTTGGGCTCGGCGAAGGTGCAGATATCGTGCTGGAGTGCACTGGAGCAGAGCCTTGCATCCAGGCTGGTATCTTTGCCGCCAAGAAGGGTGGAACCTACGTCCAAGCCGGCATGGGACGCGAGAATGTTGTCTTTCCTATCACAACTGCCTGCATTCGTGCCTTGACAGTTAAGGGCTCCATTCGCTACTCTACAGGATGTTATCCTCGGGCAGTACAGCTGATTGCTAGTGGCAAGATCCAACCAAGTAAGCTCATCACGCACCGCTTCAAGTTTACAGACGCTGAAGAGGCGTTTGAGCTGGTGAGGCAAGCAGAGGAGAACACGTTGAAGGTTATTATCGAAGGGGTTCCCAAGTAGAAAGCTGTTTGATACTCTAATGGAAGCCAACTGAAGATCAGCCGATCAATGACACTCTTCTTGGTGATACTGTGAACATAGACACTCTCCCCACCAAAAACTACACATGACGTAGCAGATATGATACCTTGCTTAAGGTGTTGTGAGTACCGAAACCGGAGATCATCGGCCGGTCGGACATGCGGAGTAGGGTGACTGTGATCCGCCACGCGCTGGAACGATGTGCTTTGGGCAGTAATCATGAGACTAACAATGCCTTCTTAACATAATCACTTCTTTTTCAAACCCTGTGATTCATGTTATGTACAGTTGTTTTACTCAATTCACTTCATACGCCTTCATCAAGTTTCCCCTACCATGGTTCTCGCATCTCATCCCAACCCCTCAGCCGCCGTGCTCTCGCACTTCTCATTGAAGGGCAAAACAGCACTTGTGACGGGTGCTTCACGCGGCATAGGCCTAGAAGTGGCGAGGGGTTTGCTTGAAGCTGGTGCATCTGTTGCTATCACTTATTCTTCCACTTCTGAAGATGAGGTGGCCAAGCTTGTCGAGCATCTTGCGTCTCTGAATGTCGAAGGGACAGTCAAAGCATACAAGCTCCACGTGACTGACCGCGCCATGGTCAACCAAGTCATCCAGACCGCTTCCCAAGAGCTTGGTGGTCTTGATATCGTGGTGGCCAACGCAGGCATCGCAGATCACATCCCTGCTGAAGACTACCCTGAAGACAAGTTCCGCAACATCCTCGATGTCAACTTCAACGGGGCTTTCTGGACGGCACAAGCAGCTGCAAACGTCATGAAGGGCTCCAAGACCAGGGGTAGTATCATCTTCACAGCTAGTGTCAGCGCTATTCTTGTCAATGTTCCGCAGAAACAGGCTGCCTACAACGCGAGCAAGGCAGCGGTGGTTCATCTGGCAAAGAGCCTGGCTGTGGAGTGGACTGACTTTGCACGTGTCAACTGCGTCTCTCCGGTATGTCACATACCTATTGTTACATCGTTTTATGGGTCTCTGACCGAGCATATAGGGCTTTATTGCGACCGATATGCTTGACGTGCACCCGAAAGAGTGGCGGGACAAGTGGTTCACCATGATCCCTGCGTCGAGGCTTTGCGAGCCAGCTGAGCTCAAGGGATCTTATGTATACCTGGCAAGTGATGCAAGCAGTTATATGACGGGTAAGTCTTTCTTGTCTTGTCGACAATCCAGAATACTGCTAACTATACCAGGGGCCAATCTTGTGATTGATGGCGGTTATACCCTTCCATAGATCATAAATTTTAACATGGGCTAAAGCCTGTTGGCAACGCCAAAACTTGTTTCTCAGCCTCATGCTCAGGTTATTCACTTTTATTTGTCATAACTGTGAATTCACCAGACAATAATTGTCATTGATTGTAAAGCTTGTGGTCATTGTTGAAGTGGTGGAAGTGTTAGGGATCCTCGCTCAGAGACGTACTGCTGTTAGAAAGTAATATTAACGCGTGCCTCTAGCAGCCATAACCTGATCTTCATGCTCCATAGAAGCTAGACAGTCACTATTCGAAGACTCTAATTACTGCTAAAGCCTTAGAGCAAGCAGTATCTGAGTCGATAGCCTACTTCTTGCTCGCAGATAACTACTAGAGCTAGCAAAAACACTTGGAAGATCTCCTCAGACTTAACACACGTGATCAACCCACTTCCCCGCCTTTGTACTCTCTGGTGTCTCAGCTCAGCTCTCAGGCCAATATTCTTCACCAACTTTTTGTCTGTAGGGACAATGTTAATGCTTAGGTCTCGGAGACCACATCTGTCATCAACATCATCTTAGTCTCTGGTATCCGGCTTTATGTACCCTCGGAAGATCTCAAGTGCATCATCCTCTTCAAACACTGCAACATGTCCTTGGTCGGGTCATCAGATCAGGCTTGCAAAGAATGCCGAAGACGCAAGGCACGGTGTGACAAAGTCATTCCAACCTGCGGCTTATGTATCAGATATCGCCGCCACTGTTTATACGAGAAACATGCCCGAACACCCTTAACCCGCAGGTCAGTTTTCTGATTCCTTGGAATCTTTGAGACTCTGAATTTTCTGACTAATAAAACCACAAGGCATTTGACCGAGGTCGAGGAGCGTCTGGAAAGAGCTGAAGCTTTGATTCAACAAATGCGCCCCCTGATACCGCCAAACGCAAGACTCTCAGAACGTTCAGAGATTCGTCCGGTGACCGAAGATCAGCCAAATGTTGCGTCTTTCGATTTCTCAACTCCTTTTCCCTCTCAGCAAGAAACAAGCACAGTCGAGGATGAAACGAGTCTACTAGATGGCGAAACGTATGCAACACCTCATGCCGTGCATCTCGGCGTGAACCAAGACAACGCCGATAATGATTCCGCTATCCGATTCCAAGAACCAGACCGCCAGAGAATGCTGGAAAGTCCACCTTTATACGACTTTGAATGGTGTGAAAAGGAGACTGATCCTATTCATGGTCTCTCACCTAAAACCCACACTGAAGGCCAGGAAGAAAGCCCAATGTCGGATGGCATGGCTTCTTTGACAGTCAACGAGCGGGACGGCGGTTATCTCGGTGTGGCATCAGGAGCCGCCATGTTACGTCTGATCAAGCCTGCAAGCCGGCTTCGAGCTTCCTCACGACCCCAAGCCGTGGAACCGTTGAATTTTTCCATACCACAGCAGCCAAGCCCTAACCGTCACATCACCGAGACCATGATAGATGCCTATTTTCGACTCTACCACGTCAGCTACCCGATCGTTCACGAGCCAACATTTCGTGCCCAGTACAGTGAACTGATTCCTCGGCCAAATGGACCATGCTGGACAATCCTCGCTTATGTGGTGGCGGCTATCGGTGTCTGGACGTCCTCAGATGCTTCCAGCCAAGCACTCGACATGACTCTGTTCCATCGAGCTCGCTCAATGCTCAACTTTGACTAC
The DNA here is from genome assembly GCA_021730345.1 of Fusarium cicatricum. NCBI lineage: Eukaryota > Fungi > Ascomycota > Sordariomycetes > Hypocreales > Nectriaceae > Fusarium > Fusarium cicatricum. The sequence goes on from JAJODA010000430.1 coordinate 17,875, forward strand.
CTCGAAGTCGGCAACTTGACCCTTGTTCAGGCCTTGACCTTGATCTCCAACTACCAACAGAAGCGTGACAAGCCAAACTCAGGATACAACTATCTTGGACTAGCTGTCAGGATGGCCATGGGTTTGGGCTTGCATAAAGAGTTTGAAGGCTGGAACATCTCACCCCTGAACATGGAGATTCGTCGAAGAGTCTGGTGGTCTCTTTGTGTGTTCGACGTGGGAGCTACTATAACCTTTAGCAGGCCTGATGTCTGGCCTTACGAGGGAGTTGAGGTATCCTTTCCTCTGAATGTCAACGACAAGGATCTCACTGCCGCATCTCAGTTTCATCCGCCAGAAAGCAACACCATCACCCCATATACTGCCGTCTCAACGCAAGCCCGCTTTCACGTAGCTGCACACCAATGCTATGAAAAGATCATCTCCAGGCCCTTTCCCACCGCCGAGCAACTTCTTCATCTCGAAACTCAACACATTGAACCGTGGCGGATCTCAGTACCGGCATATTTTGCCGAGGAAGCAGAGGTTCCTCCGCGGTATGCACTCAGTCAAGCTGTCATGGCTTGGAGATTGCGCAACTTGCGTATTGTCATGTACCGCCCTTTCGTGATACGGAGAGCTTTGAAAGGTCGCGCTGGATCTGACGCCGCCAGCGACAAGGCGTATAGTCGGTGTTTAACCGATGCCGAGTCATCAATACAGATGATTGCAGATTACTGGCGCGAGCAGGAGCACAATAGGCTAGCAGCCTGGTATGCATTGTAAGTGCATTTGAAGCCTCCATGGACGAAGTGAGAATTGACTAACCCTTCTTGCCTAGGTACTTTCTTTTCCAGGCAGCTCTAGTCCCCTGCATATGTTTGCGGAACGACCCCAGTGCCACAGAAGCCCAAGAATGGCGCCGACAAATTGTATCTTCTCTCCACGTCATCACAGCTTTATCGTCGTTCAATACCAGTTCCAAGCGTTCTCATCAAATCATCCTTGACCTATGTGGCAAGTATCTAGACTATCGTCAGGCTGAGCAACAAGCCATGAGGCCAAATACAGACAATCCTGAATCTACTGAAGGATTCGGTGACGCTTCGGGAATGCAGTCTGGACCCTCGATCGAGACCCAGCCTGTTGATGAGAGTCCACAGACTCAGATCAATAACATCATCAACATGATGTGGCCGAATGTGCATCCTGTAGAGGCTGCGGATGTGGTCATGGGCGACCAAGCTGGGTGGCTGGAGTTTCTCAACTCTGAAGCCCCTATTATATAAGGCGTACTTAATGTATTGACAATAATACTAGATTTCAATAGTGTTGTTTGTTGTTGTTCAGGAAATCTGCTCGGGAAGAAGTAGTTCACACAAATCTCTTCACCAATGACAGCAATATCTCTGAGACACATTGCTCATCATTGTTTAGTGCCAGTCTACATCTTCCATCACCTCTCGAATGCCTCATTCACCCGGCCCAGGCCACGCTGTTGGTTATTACCTCGATCTGCTTGATAGCCAGCTTCGGACGAATGTGTTTTTGGGTGTTTCAATGACGATCCAGCCCTTAACTTAGCCTGAAGTAACTATTCTCAAACTATGGCTGGTACTTGACTGCAGGCGGAGCATATTTTAGCAACTCGACTGGAACTTGGCATCGACAGCAAGCCCTGTATTAAAGTTTGTGTCCTTGGCCAAGAGTTTCAACTCGAGGGAACCGGTCAGATCAGGATCGATCGGAGTCATGTTGAAGCGTCTTAAAGTGGCATAGTTCAAGTAGGCCCGTCCATCATAACTTGGGACGACACAATCACGAGTATGTGACATTGTGGGCTTAGCCGTACTTTCTGGGTCAAACATCGGAGTCTCATACCTAGCATCTGGAACCCAACCATATGTCTAACAACTAAGGCAGACGTTCCATCCAACAGAATCACGGTCAGAGTCAAACTACATCAGTTCTCTTGGTAGTTCGCGTGATAATAGGAAAGCGACATCATGCTTGCAATGGAATCGAGCATATCAACAAGGGTAGTGATTAATTCTCTCTGTAGGAGCTCATCCTTAACACTAACAAAGAGCCAGAGTCCAAGTGAAACATCCACAATCCCAAGTCTGAGACTAAGATGGCCTACAGGCAGCTAAGGCCAGATAAATGGCTGCCCGGAGTCGATCAAGGAGAGCTATATGGGCATAAAAACACTGACTTCAATCTGCGTATATATGGACTATCCGACAATCCTGCTCCATCAAACCACAGAATAAACGGATCGTATTCGTAAACCACAAGCCACATAACCAAGCTCTCTCTTTGACACTTAATCGGCCTATTCGCTTATGCTTCCATTACTCGATGAGCTGCTCCAAGTATCCCACGCTACCGAGTCAGACGAGTACTCGATATGCGCATCGATCGCATTGGTCCATAAAGCAAGGAGTTCCCGGACTTTTGTTTTCACAGTCGAGTCATTCTGAGTCTCCTCCTCCAACCCGAGAAGCTCTTCCATCTCCCTATTAGCATCTTCTTGTTCAATGTCCTCCGTAGCGACTGACGGAGCTGTCGCATGCACGATCGGTGGGCTTCGAATCACGCCTGAGTGGGGCACGAAGTGTGGCATAGGGGGAGGTAGTCCCTCCGGCCACGTGCGCATCTGTAGCACTATACCGGGATGAATGCTTGATCTCCAGGTTTCTGGGACGATCAGGGTGCCATCAGCGGTCTGGAAAGCGAAACGTCCGTCTCTGACACTCCGTTGGGTTGGTGCCCATCCTCGCTTGGCCAGAATGTCTTGAGCATCCTGTTAACAGAGGTGGTTAGTGAAATCACGAATAGAGTAGACTCGGCGGAACCATAGGCCTACCTTCCACGTTTGACACGCCGTGTACGGAATGAGAATCGGAGGTCTCCCATATTCCAGAACGATTACGGGTTCGACCTTACTGCCGAGTTTAAAGAACAGCATAATTGAAATAGTAGAGTCTGGCGCGTTGACGAGATGAATGGCTATCAAGCTCTGGTCTCGAATGTTCCACTTCTTCAAGGTAACGATGGCTCGATCAACTTCTTGGCGCACACGTGGCTCGAGTGAGTTATACTGTTTCAGAACAGACGGCCGCTGTCTCAGTCCAGAACCAGACGCGATGTTAGCAAGGGCAGCCTTGGCTTCTTTGTCATCCACTGGGAGCTTTGTTACGGGACTCTCTGAGGTGTTTCGGCCATGCTGCGGCCTTATCTGGATGTGAAAGACGTCAATTTCCTCATTGTCCCAGTTTTGACGTGAGCCGAACGAGAAGAGGCGACCAATCCAGGACGATGCAAGACACAGAGGGTTAGAGTGAACTCGACTATGGTTTAATGCTTGGATGGCTGCAATGCCTGCATCAATCTTGACGTCGTTGGTTTCGTCTTGCATCGACAGCGAAGGGGTTTCCTTCTTGATCGACTCACACTCTCTCGTTGCTTGGATCCTTGGGGATGATGTTGTGGCGAAGTCTGGACCAGGAAGGAGGGGTCGTTGAGGAGGAGGATCGTATCGAGGGACAATGTTAATGTCCCAACTACACCCTTCTTTGTTATTTCTTTTGACTCACTGGATAGACTTTTCCTTCAGAGATGACGAAAAGCATTGAGAAGCGGCAACAGTTGAAGTGCTGCAAGAATGATCCATATTAGTCAAATACGCTATTGCGAGAGCACAGTCCGCCACAACTCACCTTGATCGAGTCGAAGACGTCTCGGCATCCTTGACTGAGTTGGAGGTACGCGCGGTCTTTTCAAGCCGCCTTTGAGTCTTGGCCTTTTTCTTTGCCACATGTCTGACATATCTTGCACGACGCTTGCAGACGTTCTCGGCGAGCAGTCTCAGGTCTCGTTCGTCTTCGAAAGAGCCCGGAACGCGCGTTGGATTCCTAAGCAGACTTTTAGGCTGTATCGCATTAAATAATGGGGAGTTGGACAAACTGCAGCTGGTACCGAGCGACACTGCCAAGGAGATATCGCAAGACCAACTCAAACTTAACTCGCTTCAACTGCGTCTTGCATATCTTCAACCGGGGCTCAAGCCATGTCCAACGGTCATGTCGCCAAACAGCCAGTTTAGCAAGGTTGGTCGAAAGGTTCTTGAACTTATCGTTGGGTATCTCGGTGGTTTTCTTGTCACTGCCGTAGCTATCGGTTGCCTTGGTCATCAAGATAACGACGCAGACATAGATCTTCCGACACCTGGCCGCAAGGCGATCTATGTCAGCCAGGCAAGCCTCTCGGAAGATGGGCACGGCCGCATTGCGGTTCTGGTCGAGGATATCGTGGATTTGCTGGAGAGTCGAGACGGTCGAGTTGATTGTCGCAACGAGCTTGGGAATTCGGTCTCGGGCGTTGTACTGGCCTTCCATATACGTCGGTAGAACACCGACGAGACTGAGGCCGCATTGTGCGACTTCGAGGACAGAAACGGCGAGTCTGTTGCTTTCATCCATGGCTCTGGATGCTTCAAAGAGTTGAAAAGTTAAAGGAAAATCACACCCCGCCCGGTGTCGAGCTCAATTTATGCTACTGTATCTAGATAGACAGCTGGCACAGTCATGAATGCCAGCTGCAGTCCCGCACATGGAGATCCATGCCATGGACGTCTCAGTGAGCGGTAGGGACCACTCATAGACCGCTTTCTCCTCCTCTGCCACGTCTGCCTGGGCTGCCTAAACCTCGCTGCAAAGCTGAGCCGTTGGATGGCAGCAATCTCCGCACCATCTAACCACGCGGCTTATCGTGCATAGTCCAAGTGTTCAACTATTGGAGCACGGGATTGGGCTGATGCAAGATTGAGTCAAAGAGGAAAACATAGACGGAGCATTGCAGTTTGAGGCCATCAATGTGTGCAGCAGATTAATCTTCGCAAATCTTACGGCCAAGTTTGAATATCTGTTAGGCGCAAGTTGTTTTCCTTGAGAGAGGTTTGAGGCTGGTTTTCCACAGTGTGTATCTTGAGGCCGACAGCCAAGACCAGCAAGCTATTGCTTTGGCTAGTGAGTACAGGGTAACGGCGATTGAGGCATCAGTCAATCAGGCAATTGCTATCTTCGTCAAGTGTAGCCTCAAAGCAGCATGGTTGGATGAAGAAACGAATTATGAGCTTGCCCAACGATGCGTTAAAGGACTCTCGTGTGCGCTGATAGCATCACTGATAGCGTATCATCGCATTTGTATCTCGTCAACGCAGCCTGAAACGAAGCTCACCATTAAATGGCTTTTGCGAGTATAGTAGCAGAAACAAACAGTTACAGGGCGTATTGCTAACCTTCAAGAGAACTGCCATGTCAAAGCTAGACCCAACAATGAAGAATCTAGACTACAAGCCGCCCTGTCAAATTTTAGTTCCTTCCCTCTCTTCGACGAAGTTAGGGTTCGACCAACGTGGCCCAGGATGGCCAAGCCGGGTCGATCCGCGGGCCAGCATTGTTCGAGTAGGTAACTCTAGTGTATACGCGAGCGGCCGACTCAAGCCTCGACTGAGGGTCAAACGACACAAGACAAAGAATGATGTAGGTATTGTAATCGTTTCACTGTCTGTTGCGAGGTTGAGGGGCCTGGAATTTACCTTGGACGCCGTAGTGTCTGCCATAGCTCATAGAATGCCCGTTATCTTGGTCACCTCCTGCCGATGACAAAGTCGAGCACGATCTTGGCCTATTCCGCTATTCCACGCCACTTGAGCTAACGGCCGAGTCTGATGACGTTTGCGGAGTAGCTACAGAGGGGAAGCCTGAGAAGATATCTTCCCTTTGGACAGGTGAATTCATATATCAACTGTTAATTCATCTTGCCACTCAAGCCCTAATATAACCTCATACCACTGCTTATTCATTAATGCCAACCCAAGGTTTTGGTCGCCTGCTTTCTCTGCATCACCACCCACGCCAAAGGTTACTTACATGTCCCCGCTGTAAAATACTACTGGGTCATTAACTTTAGTAAATAAGCCTCAGCTAGACGAGTTTACATGCGCCTCATTGCCACGATGTACCTGCGTTCGCCATGATTCCCCATTGCCGATTCAGCTTCTGCTGACACAGCCATCTCCAAGGGGCTGAACCATGGTGCCATATATGCTTGTAATATTATCAATGGTGCGTTTGTGCCTGAGAGATAAAGATTGAACAGAGCAACAGCGCTGCTTAATAGATGTACATAATGCCAGTTAACCGAGGAACGATAAAGCCCACGATTGAACGAAAACAGGACCCAAAGCGTGCGCTAACCTACTCTTTGCAGCCACTTGGTATTCTGGCCCCAGATGGATTTCTCATTCCATAGGTGGCTTCGACCAAGACGGAGTGATCTCTGCACGTCTCATTCCAGTGACACCCGTCTGCGTGCGCATAACAGAGTTGCATGCCCCCCCTCCCACGTTCTGGCCAAGTCTTTGATCTTCGTTGAAACCTCTGTTCCTTGCCAAGACTAGAAAATCGGCCCGTCTGCTTCAAGTTTCTCACTCGTTGACCCATACGACCAGGTGCAGAGCTATAGACTTGGCTCTATCGATACGAGAGGATGGCGGTTGGACCGCCATTAGACCCTGTCGGAGAGACCGAATCTCAAGGCCCTTTTCTTCTGATCTTGAACATTGTCCTTGTGGCCGTCTCATCCATCGTCATGATCACACGGTTACACGTTCGGGGCATCATGACCAAGGCTCTCGGCGCCGACGACGTCTTGGCGATACTTGCCTTTGTAAGAGGCTCTAGATCATCAATCTTATCACTTTCGGCTGACGCATGCTGGGATCGCAGGGCCTCGTCGTCACTTTATCCGGCCTAGAGATAAAAGAAGTGGGAAATGGTGCTGGAGCCCCGATGAGCACACTCTCACCACAACAGCTCAATGCTTTCTTTTCGGTATGCGGCTGGTTCAAATGGGCTTTTTGTTCCTTGAATACTGACTGCAAACCTTTTCAAGCAATTGCCAATCAACCAGCTAGTATTCTTTCTGGCATGTGGCTTCGTTCGCCTTTCAATCTTAGCTTTTCTCCCTCGGCTGAGTAGAGATCGTAAGTGCTATATCCTATCGCCCAGGACTAAAGTTGACATGCCAATTAGGTAACTTCATGAGATGTATCTGGAGTGTTGGCTTTGTGGTCACCGCCACGACTCTTACGGCTTTCTTCTTTCTTCTCACAGAGTGCAAACCCATCGGGTATGTTGAGCTCTTCTCGTCAACCCATTCACGTCAGTTAGCTCACAGCATGCCAGTGACTTATTCGACGCTGCCAAGACCAACAAAAACTGCATCAGCAAGCAGAAAGAAGCGTATATGATGTGGACGCACTCCATCTGTGTCGATGTGGCTCTGTTTGGCCTTCCCATATGGGTCATACGAAACAAAATGGCGGCAGGTGCAAAGGCTATCAAGGTAACCCTGGTGTTTTGCGTCGGACTGTTCGCCATTATCACCGGCGTTATTCGATTTGGCTTTATGATTACAACCGACTTTAGTGTCAACACGTTGGTGGCCTATATGATCCTTGTACGGGTTAAGTGCTAACATATAGCTACAGGACCTATAAAATGATTCGGGTAGCCCCTTGGACCGTTCTTGAAGTCCACGTCGGCCTTTGGTGCGGCTGCTTCCCTGCCCTCCAGCCCCTACTCCGCCTCGTGTCCTACCAGCTCGGTCTCCGAAGCCGTCTCGAGAGCACCAACAAGCGGACTACTCGGAACTCCATGACCTCCGGGCGCAGCCGTGACTGGACCCGTGGAAGCGTTTGCATTAAGCAACCTGGCGCTGTGTATCTAAATCATGGACGCGATGATGCGAGCTCCAGCGTGACCGTTTCAGGCGGCAGTTCGACGACCAACTTTGTGGAGATGGGCGATGTGAATGGTATCAGGATGACAACGGATGTAGTAGTGAATGTGGAGGAGGGCGTCTACAAGAGTGAGAGACAAGGGAGTAAAATAATGTGGGATGCGGTCTGAAACGAGAGAAGTTTGTTGCTCTCTTAGCAAGAAAGATAGAGCGTCTTCTTGATCTTGAAGTTCAAGTCTTGCATCTTGTAGTTGATCGTATTGCTTGCTTCTAGATGATCTGTGGTAGAGGCCACCCATGCCTATTAATGCAAGAGTTTGAGCCACAGTGAAAGACGGTTATGTAAGGATAACCCATCGACTTAATGTCGTTATGACGTTTTCTAGTTTTCTTCAGCAGCCCTTTATACTTCCCAATATGGCCGGTTATAAGTCGCAAGGACTGACTGGACTTTATGCTGTCTATTTGGCTACCCGTGATCAGTGTAACTGGTTAGCCACATATAAATGAAGGAATTCACAGAGATGAGAAAAAAGATATTGAGTTTACAATGACGGGTTACCCCGGACTTATATTTACCCCTGCAAAAGCAATACCAGCAGGGTCCTCCTTTAAGACATGGGTAACGCAGGTAATATCAAGTATTTGTGCTTGGAAGCACCCTGGTTCAAATGGTCAACTCAAGTGTGTTCTAACTCTCGCAACATGATCTGTTCCACTGCACGGATATTTTAATGATATATTTCCTTCTAGACCCCTTTCGCTCTAGAGTAACGTTGCGGCTATGCCCATTCAGTCTCAGCCTGGTAGCGGTGAGGTCCGAGACCGGCCTGATGTCTGGGGGATATTACCGTGTACTAACACAAAGCAGTCTCAGCGCAAGCTTAAGTTCCATACTTGTAACCAATCAGGTCGCGAACAGCTGTCACTGATGATAGCTTCATTGGTTGGGCCTCTAGCGGCCCTGAAAGTATGTGGCTTGCTTGTTTTCTCTCACCGATCCCCCGCCGCCTGTTGACCCTAACAACGCTATGACGACATATTCAACGTCGGGTGAGGGAAACTGATCGCATGCTCGCCATTATGTTTAGCATCATTGCACTCTATCAGAGCAACTTGACCTGCAATAGCGCGAGTACAGGATCCAACCGGTCTTGTGGTTCATTCCAAAGACTGCCTGTGCCCCAGCGCCCGAGCGGCTGAGCAGAGCCACGAGTCGAACCGACAGCTCACCTATCATCCTCATTCATGCCTCTCATCTCCTCTCAACAACCCCCTCAATGTCATGGCCAGTCACTGTCCTGGTCTGAAACCGCGGAATGACACCGCTGTGACCCGAAACGGAACCATCGCCGACCCAGACACCCTGGTCGTGGCCTGCTTCTTGGCCATCGCGCTATACAACTTTGTCGAGCTCAACTTCAGCATATTCGCCACCTTCAAGCGACGCAGCGGGCTCTACTTTTGGAGCTTCATCGCGGCCACCTGGGGGATACCGCCATACGCTATCGGCTTTCTGCTCCTAAACTTCCGGCCTGAGACCAGTGCTTACATCTATGTGACACTGATAGTTGTTGGATGGTGGCCCATGGTGACGGGGCAGTCATTGGTCCTCTACTCTCGATTACACCTTCTCTTGCGAAAACCGTCGTTGCTTCGAGCTGTGCTCATCATGATCATTGTCGATGCTGTTATTTGCCATATCCCGTCGACGGTGCTGATTTACGGTGCCAACTCAGCAAATCCAGGCCCTTTTCACCGGCCATACTCGATATACGAGAAGCTCCAGGTCACAGTCTTTTTCGTCCAGGAAATGACGATATCGGGATTATATATCATCGAGACGGTCAAGTTCTTGCGAATCACAGCCATCGCAGGGCGGGACACACATCGGGACTTGATGAAGTATCTGATTGGCATAAGCGTTCTCGTTGTTATCCTTGACATTACTATCCTTGCTTTTGAATACGCAAATCTCTATGTCCTTCAGACGAGTTACAAGGTCTTGGCATATAGCATCAAACTAAAACTAGAGTTTAGCATCCTCAACCGCTTAGTTGTTATCACCCAGGACCGAAGCGGTAGCTCCTGTGCTGGACTACAAAGTGGTGACAGACCACGACAACCAGCTGGGTAGCGAAGGGTACGGCTTGATCGGTCAATTTGTCATTTTAGTTGGATCAATCGGCTCTTACCTGATGCTAGCTTTTAATTAGAAATACTATGAAATCCCAACGTGCCTGAATTTGCAGATGTAGAACGACCTGGGAACATGTACTTGTAATGTTGTCGTGGGTCTATTAGTTTGTGGCTTAAGTAGTACGAGATAACGGCCTTATGCTCGCAACTAATTCAGCACAAAACCAACATGACAAGGCAATCTCCTGCAAAAGAGGAATAACATGATGTGTTTTCACTGACATCTCCGTATTCAAGTGCCATCTCTGGAATTTAAATAGACTAGTTATGTCTGTTCGTTTAGGGGCGGCATTTGAACAGCCAATGCTGGACCGGATAACACAGCCATGCTAACGAATAAATGGCCATGCAGCTATGGCGTGTAACCTCAAAAAAATAGACAAGCTTCCACATGAAAAGATAGGCAAATAAAAAAAAGACATACATACAACAGCGGGGATTCGCTGGTCGTCACCGACCCAACTACTAATCCGCCCCTCACCGGCTTATCTATGGGAGAGCGGACGGGATCCCGAGTTTTCCGATGGGTATGGTCGTATGTACCTGAAGGACCGCTATTCTAAAATCATAAGCACTGCACCAAGAGGACATTGTCCTGATAGACATGCCATCGTTGCTTTTATCTTGCGGGGGTTGGAGCCAACGCTCAATTGCACCATCACCTTCACATTCCTTCTTCATCGAGTTGTGCGTCTCGGCCGAGGCTCACAGAATCGTAGTCTCGAAGTTGCTTCTCTCTGAAAGACTGCTGTGAGTAAGCTTGATCCTCGTCTCGTCCACTTTGATATGGGTTTTGCTGGAAGGTTCAGAGAATGAGACTTGTTTGCGCCTAATGGTTGGCAAACCTACTGTCCGCATTTAACTGCCTTGCTATGAAATGTGGGAAGGATGGCTTCCACTCATCGCATCTCAATGTGAACATGTGTCTCCAATCGACGTGATTCGACTGGCTTGATTAGAAACGAGCTGATGTGACTGCCTATTGCCGAGAATTAGAACTCCGCGTTCACGAGCTACCGGTCTACCAGGGTTCATCAATACATGGGAACTGAAGTCTTCGCAAAGGCATCAACAAACCATCATGACGTTGGGTGTCGCGAAGAAGCCGTCTATAACTTGTAGCAGCATAGAATCAACTGTCAAGAGCACGGAACCAATCTTGGTGGGCCTCAAAAAGTCACACTGAGTTGCTGAGTGGGTATCGACGGCGATCATAACAGGAGCTGAAGCCCCTGCAGAGCTAGGCCGTAGCTAGCGACAGAATAGCATGGTAGAATCCCCATGACCTGGCAGCCAGGTCCTGAGTCGTTGTGGCCAGCCTATCTGAGGCTCGAGCACGATCGAGACCTTGAATATGCATCAACTATCGATATAATTCAGAGGATTTAGCCGGATCGGGATCTCAGACACATCGGCTATTGGGATAGCCCAATTGAGTCATCCAGGTCTCGAACCTCTTCATGGTGGACCTAAGCGAGTCTCGAACCGGGGTTTTCCGCCACTCGCCGATCCGTCGCGTAATAGTCTGGTTTTCAGCTGTTGAAGGCACAGCAGCCAGGGTATTGCACATCCAATCTATCATCCTCAAAATTACTACTCCAACATGGGTCAAAGTGAGAGAAACTGCCGACTGGTCGACAACTACATCCTCGTAGCTTCGCTCAATGATGAAGCAGCGGGGAGCCGTCGAGACTCCAAGCTGGACCTCGACTAGTGCCTCGCGCGAGGCGATGATGATTACTGGAGACCGGCGGGAGCACCCAAAGATTTCAAGTATGCTCACCTCCAACGTACAACTGAGTTGCGCTGGAAACTATCGGATGCGTGCGACGAGAAGGACATTGCTGTCAATTCTGTGACAGTGACAGTGACACTCAACGGCAGCAATCTCCATATTCGACCAGAAAACTACGTTCCCATCATTCCGAATCAGGTCTATGATTCGTATGTCAACTTGGATGACTACATCAGAGTTACTAAGAAAGGACGTCTAGAATGGATGCACCCGTGAGTCGATTATATTGCTCTTTGTTCCGCAGTCAGCTTACTTTGTACCAGGCCATTCGACGAAGCGTATATCGCGGAATGGCTAGCGACAGCCTCGGGAGCAACTTCAAAAGGGCCAAACACTGGTGTCGAGGAGGCTGTAGATCTTCTAAAGCATCAGCTTACAGACAACTTGAGCTCTGGGGTTTGAGGGGCGCATTGGGAATGGATGCGAAGGACCTATCTCGACAACAGTCAACTGATAAGGCATGGTACATGAAGCACTTATCCTCAATGAGGGCTCTACAGCAGAGCGTCTTTACCGTCCCCAACTTTATCTTTATTACTATCTTTGGTACTTCTGGTATCGGGCTGATCCTCATGTGTGTTACTGGCTTGCAACCTTTGGTCCTTGATATTAGCGGCACACAGTAAGACACAATGTTCCATCCCTCAAATGAATTCCAGCGATGGGCATTCCATCGTTCTGACCTTCTATGTATCAGGAGAGAAACATGAGTCGACAGATAGCTTTCCATGATTACATTCAAACGTCGATTGCTCCGCGAATCCTCTTTGATCGTGGCCATCCTCCCATAAGGTGGCCCACCAGTCCCGGGAGCAGCAGACATTGGCGAAGAGCCAACAACCAAAGGTTGCACCAAGTTTGACACTCCACCGCGGTCTGTTTGGTATATTATACAAGACCGCCACATTTACTAGCGTACTGACATCGTGGCCCGGGTAGGGAACATCCCAGTTCATATTGTGAGTCATCAAGCTCGTGCCGGTTCCCTTGTACGATACAGTCCGACACTACGTGGCTGTCAGTATCTGTAATTCTCTAGAAACCCTCGTGAGCACTTACGTGAAAGTCATAGGTGAGGTAATGTTCAAAACCTGCCCTTTCCATCTCACCTTCTTCGTCTTCGAGCCAAATATAAGTTTTGTAGTGGACTTCGACAACAAGATCTTCAGTTCTCCTCAATGAGAATAAGCCGCCCTCAGCTTGTCTTTTTACAGCTGCTGCATGTGGAATTTCGATGCGGCTGGTCAATAGGCACGTGTCGCGGTCTTTGTCGCAGTCAATGCTGACCAGGTTGGGGTGATCAGCAAGAACAGCTTTAGCGTCACGCCGGAATAACGAGCCGTGCTTATCCGTATGAAGCCAGCGAGTGTATGTTTCGAAAGCCGGGTGATCTTGATAGATAATAAGGTTGCCGTTGGAGACGTGCTCGGCTCGAAGTGACAGGATCGAAGACTCGGGGAGGGTAGGCGTTGCCCAAACCGAAGGGGACTGGGAAATAACCATAAGCGCCAGGAGCATTTGACGAAGAACTAACGTCATGGTGTTGAGTTTAAAGGGTGGAATAATGTAGAAGTAGATCAACGCTAGAGTTGGTTTGTTCTGAGTCTGAGCTTGAATGAGCTTCTAAAGAGTATGATCCTCGCCTATTTATACTTTGGCTGCATCTCCTCTCTCGTTGCTATCAGGCAATCGATTTCCCCATCAGCAGTCAAATATATTCTTAGAACTCTATCTGTTGTTTGTCCTGTCTTACACACAACCTCACAGATCCAACAAATATTGAGCTGGGTTATAAAATGATGCACCTAAACTTCAAAGTGCGGACTCTATGGCCATCCGTCTTACCATGGCATCGAGGTGTAAGCTATGCCAAAGAATAGTTCTGTATATAAGCGGCCCGGCTATTGGCTAGGTTACGATGGAGCGATCTGACTTGTGAAAGAACGAGCGTCAAGGGGCCCGAAGAGGAAGAGGCGCAGCAAGGCTCACATAAGTCGAGCTGGTCAATGCCACGAACCAACACCATAAAACCTACCACTATACGAGAAGGATCCAGATGCAACCAAGCATGAAGCCTGGCCTGCAGTGCACCACCACATTGCGGCTTGGGCGTATCGACTCCAACCTCCATCAAATTCCATGAAGAATCCTCCTTGCGAGCAGAATCAGCTACGCGCAAACCGCGCTCTTGCACCCATCATGAACTGTCGCCCCGTCTACCCACTGTAAAAAGCAGCCATGCTTCAGGTATAGAGATATCCGGTAGTCCAGTCTGCGAGAATGGCTCATCCTCAGTAACTTATATACAACATACCTCTCATCTCCTCACGCTTGCACCAGGGCACCAACGCTATAACCCTTGTCTCTTTGCCTACTTTGAGAATGTAACTGAGCCATAGATAGGGGTCCGGTCCAATTATAAATGCAGCATGCTCACGGTCACCTTGAATGTGTGATTCTACAGGTTCCCGATCACACTTCACTTGCTCTATGCAGAGATACCCCGGATCAACGCGTGGCCCCCTGACATAAATTTAGCTTCTTAATAGGCTCTATAGACGCTTACATCCGGCGGGCTGAGTCTCGTTTGTTCTTTCTCCAAAAGAGACGCACCTCGCTCACGTTGCATCAATCATCGCACGCGTCTACGAGGTAGTTAGTCTTCATCAAACTTAGCCAAGACTTGATATGGTCGTTTTTCCTTTGCTCTAATACCTCAAAGCTCTTTTAGGAGAGCGAATTGACCCTAGAAGTAGCCTCTCTTGTGAGCCAGCGCTCTAAGTCATGGGGAGGGCTATTAGTTGATGCGGTGTGATAAATGAGCCATGGTTACGAGAGCATCTTCCTTGCCTCCGGATTACGCTGCTTCTGGGCTGCACTGCTGACGTTAGATGCTCTCGCTTTGCCTTAACAGCGACAAGACGCGATCGATGATTCATAGACGAGCCAGACCAGACATTGCCATCCACCTCACGATCCATGAGGAAAAGCCCCCAGGCAAGGCAACCTCATCGCAGGAAGAGGGCCATATCAAAGATGAACTGGATCAATAGTCTCATTGCTGTCGTTTTAGTGACTGTATCAACTTCGTATTGCCAGAATGTAGATGTCTCGTTCTATAGTCTATATGACCAGAGGGTGCACTCTGGTCTCAGCTCATTAGTTAGCACGATGCCTTGTAATTGTTGTTCTTACGCTAATAAGGGGGCCTCAACCCAACATGTATGGGACACACTGAACGTTTTCCGGGATCATCAACATCACCCACTACTGAATGCAGCCATACCGGCGCTACCCTCACGACCCATAAGCCCAGGCCTGAGCACTACTGCAAGCGGGCCATCTCGCCATTTTAGGCCACCTCAGGGTCGATACTCGCGAAACGAACGCTTATACTTCCCCCCATCGATCACAGTAACAATTCAGTGTAAAGACTTCTGGGCTGTCCAGAAGTAGACTATCATGCCTACCTGCAGACTCAGCGCAACCAGAACTGTCAATCTCAGATATCAATAGCTTGAGTTGAGGCTGAGCTTATTGAAGGGTGGGCACCCTGCTTAACGAGTGAGCAACCCGGGTCGGCTCAGACTCCAGCATGAAACTTATACGGCGAGGGAGGCTTAGCAGTATACTAGGACGACATCGCGCCTGTACGACATTTCAATCGAATTGATGAAATTGGGTTAGCGAAATCATGTATACCACTTAATCTGCTTTTGGAAGCTGAGCGAATTGCTACTATCATCATGGTTGATCGTGTGCGACGTAACTGAGTGTCTGGTGCTAGTGGTAAGATAACCTCCATAAGGCGTCTCGTCGTTTTTCTTCGCATGGCAGGATCTAAATGTGTATGAATCCGGCTGATAATCGTCGGGAACATTACTTGTTGGTCCATTCGTAACCGAAAGCTCAGTAAGTCTATTCTCGAAACGGAGTGTCTCGTTTGGAGGAATGGCAGACCGGCCATGTTCCAGATTTCGAAGAAATATGGACTCGACGCAGTTATGAAGCGATCGTGGCGAAACCTGTGCCTGCTGGGTCGGATATAAATGGTGATCTTGTTGCAAAGATTACTGACCGTCTGTATTGGTCAACGACAATGGTGGCGATCAAATAAGGGGAAGCGAAGTTAGATTGAAGAGCTTGATATCTGAATAGAAACAGCGAAGATGTCCATGTGGTCAATGATTCTGCACCTTTTCCGCAGACAAGTTCTCCCATAGGGCCGCGATGGCGGTCGGGATTATAGTTATCTATCTGTATCAGCGCTCACTCTTGTTCTCCCCAGCCCTAGCTTTTTAAGACAAGCGCGTGTGAGAGTGGTTTACATGCAAAATAAGGAGCAAGATCAACTTCGTTTCGTTTGTAAAGGGTAAAAACATTATATTATTACGAATAAAGATACCAAAAGTTAGCGAAGATTTCTAGTATCAAGCTCATATCGCCCAAATATACTTATTAAGTATTGTTTACTGCATAATAATTAGATTCTTCTCTTATGTTACAGGGTATGAGCGGGTCTCGCAGCTCTGACTGCTATGAGGTTCACATAATTCCTTGTGTGCATAATTCCTCGCAAAGTTATTTTATGAAACAGTATGCACAAAGTAACAGAGTAGAAGCGAGTAACTCAAAGTGGGATAGCACGGAAACGAGCAATAGCCCAGTCGATAACCCGTACCTGGGGTATTAAATATTACTGCTGGCATTCCTGTATGACGAAAACCGGAAAGGCGCGTTGGGGATTTGCCTTGACACATCAACTCGTCTTCTCAACTGTTGTGTAGTCATGTCTTCATAGATCTTTGCATCCTATAGCCAGCCCTTAATCTTAATGCCAATGGCATCAGAACAACAGTCATAGGGCGGAAGTGCAGGCCTTCTACTTACATACGACCACACCCACTGGAAAATACGGGATCCCGTCCGCTCTCCCATAGTCAAGCCAGTGAGGGGCGGATTAGTAGTTGGGTCGGTGACGACCAGCGAATCCCCGCTGTTGTATGTTTTTGGTGATGTTGATTATTTTTTGGCCTGCGTCGATGGAATCGCGATGAGCCCGTGAGAGGCTGTTGTGTTGAGCTTCCGTGGAAACATAATCATACCAATCGGGGCAAAAAACAGCCAATAGTCAAGGAACAACTAATAGTGCTGTTCATAGTTTTCAGGCTAGGTAATACGAACTGTACTACGCAGCAAGTTGGGAATTGGACGTTGTGCAGGAGAGCAGACGCAAGTCTGACTAGATTCCGTCATTCTCCAGTGCTGTTTCGACTCTATGATGATAATCCAAGACAATGGCTTCACAACGTAGCTAGGGCCATACGAGGCTGCATTCATTGGCTGCCAACTTCTTACCTCGCAGCTAAAACCGGAAACGGCCAGGTCCCCAAGCATGCAATGTTGGAGTCAAAGCATGTGAAGTTGGAGAAAAAGGCCAGCTATGGAGCTATTGAGCTATCGAGAGCTTAAATCTGCCTTGCATGAATGCAGGAGAAACAAGAAAAAGCCGGAATGACGAGGCGGATAACTGCCGCCGATGTCACAGAAGATATCGTCATGATCCTCTCAGCGGGCTTGCACATGACGCACTGCATTTGCTATCAAAATCGCACATTTCTTGCTTTGGTTGTCTCAATAAAACAATGAAAAGCAAGCAGAGCCAGTTGAGGGTTAATCACTATTCTCTCTCTTTCTTCCACATTCATCCATCCCCAAAGAAAGACGCATCCGCAAGAACAAATCCATCATTATGAGCCGACAATCCTACGTCGTCGTGCCCGTCCAGGGCGAAGGTGGTCAGCCGTCTCAATCAGAGAAGGACAACAGTGAGCGCGCGCCAATTGACTTGTGTGAATTGTCCAATGCTTACCCTCGTTTTCTACAGTCGCTTCCGGAATTCAGCAGTCGCTGAACCAGGATACAGACCAGGGAATGGACCAGGGATTGAGCCAGAGAAACAACCAGGGAATGGGCCAGGGACTGTTCTCTCAAGGACAGGAGGGTCAGAGAATGAACCAGGGAAACAACCATGGAGACAACCAGGGACTGTTTTCTCAAGGACAGGGAATGGGCCAAGGAAACAACCAGGGACTTTTCTCTCAGGGACAGCAGGGTCAGAGCAACTTTGGGCTCAACCAGGAAATGCTCTCTCAAGATGATGGGGGCCAGAGGGGGCCATTGAAGGAAATAATCGGTACCAATCCCATGCGCATCACCATACAACAAAGTATTGTGCTAACATTCGCCAAACCGCAGCTCATCAAGACAGCCTGTACAAGTACATCAGCGTGAGTTGCTTCCTCGCGATATCCGAAAGTGTCGACCTCTAACTCATCTCTCTCTAGTGGGAAGATCCAGTTCGCACCCTCGGCTCATACCTCATTGCTCTCAGCGTCCTGCTGGGAACTCATTACCTGCCTCTTACCAAGGGCGTCTTGAAGATCGGGGCTATCACTCTTGGAGGTATGATATCACAGCTGCGCGACATGAAAACACGTCGATGCTGACCTTGTCGCCCATTAGCGATATCTGTGACCGAATTCGCCAACCGCTCGTTCAGCCCCAACACCTTTCTCGCGCGACTACGACCCGAACAGTACAAACGAGTGCCTGAGTCGACCCTCAACGCCACTCTGAAAGATATCCACGACTTTGTACAATACGCCGTTGTTCAGGCCCAGAGGATCCTCTTCGCCGAAGACCTGAACAAGACCATCATCGTGAGTGCAGTCAATAAGCCCATGTTGTCCACCTTGTAACTGACTTGAACACAGACTTTCGTCGGTTCTACCGTCCTGTACTGGTTGATCAAAGTCGTATCCCCCTTCTGGCTCGCCGTCATCGGCTTGACCTCGCTCTTCATCGCTCCCCTCGTTACTTCGCCCCGAGGCCGTGAGGTTGCCCGCGATACCAAGGCGCTTGCTGGAGAAGTTGCCAGTGCGACTGCCCAGAAGAGCAGCGAGCTGGCCCAGAACGGCAAGAACAAAGCAATGGATCTGTCGTCCAAGGCACAGGATACTACCTTCAACATGACGGCTCAGGCCAAGAACACCGCCTCGAACATGACCCAGGGCACAGCTAATAATACCGGAAGGCAACCGCAGACGGGTAACAGTGCCATGAACAGCGCCTCAGAGACCATGAAAAACGCTACTGAGGGAGGAAAATCAGCCCTTGGCGGAGCAAAGGATTATCTTAGCAACTCACTCCCTCGCGCCCTTGGCGGGAACCCGGGAGGCAACAGACCCGTTTCTGGTGAACGCGAGGAAAGGTCGTCCAACCTGGGACGAGAGGAAAGGTCGTCTCAACTTGAAAGAGATGACAGGTCACCTCTTGGTCGAGATGACAGGTCACCTCATGGTCGAGAGGAAAGGTCGTCTCAATTTGGGCGAGATGATAGGTCGCCCCAGTTCGGACGAGAGGAAAGGTCATCTCACCTGTCTGACAATGCACCCGGAAGCAGGAATCCTTTCAGCCAAGAAAACATCTCGGCTGGCAACAAAATCCCAATCTCCAGCAGCATCTACGAGTCCGCCACACCGACGATGCCTGACGAAGGTGCCAACTCGAGATATCAGCTCCAACCCGATTCAGGTGGTCGGGACAACACCATGGCGACGCCGCGCCAGTTTACTGGTCAGACTAGGGATCCTGTCACTGGACTACTTCGACAAGAGGAGCGACGAGACGAGTCACAGCTGCCTCGCATGGCGTTGTAATATGGATGTTCAACAACAGGTGTGCCGCGTGTCGTGGACTAAATTGTAGTACTACCAGGTTGCGCTGGACGCCATGACATACGGGCAGACAGTATTAGGAGTTTGGTAACTAGGACAGAAAACGAAATATTTGCATTATCTGTTTTTAATGATCGTGGATATGTATTGCTTGCGTTCTTGTGACTGTCTTTGGCGTCGACCATCTCTTTCCTAGTTTGATCTTGCCTGGTTTGAACTTCCCTCAGTCCCGGCTGCTTACTATGTATGTTGCATATAACTCTCTCAAGACAAGGTGCTTTCACAACAACTTCATATGAAATTTCTTGCGCTCACTGCCAATTTTCGATCACCTTAGTCCACTGCACCGGCTTCATGTTAGCCTAAACAATAAACAGCAGGAAGAATGAGTGAGACTTGCTTTAGTTCTTCTCCCAGCACGTTTCTTCTTACATGGACGCCGGCTTGATGTCCAACAGTCTTCCTCAATCCGATCTTCGAACTTCGCTACTATGTCTGCCACCTTGAAACTGCTCTCGATTGTTGATCTAGTACAGGTCATCCTAAGATAAGATCAATGTCTTCGAGGTCCTGCTTTTCCCAAACATGTTGATAAATGCGCCCCTGTCCTTTGCGATACGCTATCCCATCAATCCATTCAACATAGAGGACATTGACAAAGTCGCGGTCGTAGTCCATCCCTGTCCTGCTAAAGTAAAAATGACCTTTCGAGATTGCGACAACCTCGAACACCGCTTCTTGGCAGGTTTGTTCCTCAGGAAGCTACCGTGCTTTTCAAAATCTGAGGCCATCCTCTTAGTCTCAAGCAAGCGAATTTGCCCTGACGGAGACCTGGGTTTTCCTTCTATGGCTTCTTCTCCCCCCTCCCCCTCCTCCTCTTGCATACTAGAAGAACTTGTATCGACGTGCACCGTTAGATAACCAGCAGGTAATCCGGTTTTATCTGCGAGGAATCTACGGACAGGGGTTTTTTTATGTCTTCCCTCAGGAGGGTTATAGAAGCCGTCTCCTCCCTGGAGTATCATCATGTCCGACGGTTCAAGTCGCTCGTTCGCAAGCGGATTCTCCCAAAACAACCCCTTTTGTGTTCGGCAGCAGAGATATTGACCCCAATGGAGATCGTTCGAGGTCTGGCTCTCTTTTATCACCGGAAGAGGATACCAAAATTGAGTGTTCGGAATGTCGTCATGTATGTAATAGAACGCCGGTGGTTCTCCCTCGGGTTTCCATTGGTGAAAGCGAGAATCACCTTCGGCCATGGAGTTTTCGTTCTTGCATCTAACCCAACCGGCTGGGAGATGTTCTTCTTTGTCCAGGAAGTCCTGCCGGTATTTGAACCACTCGTTCTGATGAAGTATGGGCTTTGGCTCAGAGTCCTTCTTATCTCGAGCGTACCACTGCACCAGAGGTTCTGTCCGGACACCTTCTTTGTCGGGATGCGTAGATGTGCTGTACGCGACATAATCTTTGGCTCCGGCCCAACTTCCAGGATGAATTGAAGTGACCCAGCCGGCCCAGGACCATGATGGCGCGCACTGTCCTTGGACCGTTGACGGGGTTTTCCGGGACGTGGGCGTATTCGCCGGCCTCCAGACAAGTGCGGCATCGAGGAACATGATGGGAAGTCCCTGGATGAAGCCGCCGAAAAAGACATGGCTTATTGCATTCGAAACTCCGGCGAAGGCGCTCAACGTATCCTCTGGAAAAGTGAATTGACGCTTTCCATAAGCTGACACAAGATTGCCCAGCCCCATGATGTCTGGAAAGGCAGTATTCAACGCGGCTTCATCTAGTTCCCGTCTGATCGACCCTAGGTTCCTTGGCAGGTGATCGAAGTCTTGGTCCTCAGTCCAGAGCACAGCACCACAACTCCACTGAACCGATTCGTTGCAGAAAAGCAGGCGTCTAGGAGAAAACAAAGCTTTTTGAAAGGTCCAGCCTCGCTGGCACCAGGGCGTGAGCTCCGGCGTGTATTTTACGCTCTCCATAAAACACTGGCCGCCCGCAGAGACGGTTCGGACGTGGAGGGACCGAGGTTCTGAGATATTCTCAAGGCCTCGAAGACCATACCAAGCATCATTTGCTTGAGCAGCAACTATCGTCAGTTTAGCCGAGGCATATATAGAGGACATGTGTGAGATCTGTCTGTGCTTTGACGCGCCATCGTCTTGAACAATGCACAGAGCATCAACCCATAGGTACCTCTCGCCAAGTACATTGACGAGCTCGATAGAATCTCGAATAGTTCGAGCAACCTGACCAGATAGGGGACCTGTGGAAAAGGCATGTTCCTAAACGAGCTCGCTTAAGTTGTCTCGCTGCGTCACCAGCATTCCCTTGGTGCCCCATACATAGCTTAAAGCAACATATTCATGTGTAGTCTGTGCAGGTACCAAACAATGCTTGAGAGTGTCGATGAGCCATACAGCACGAGAAGAAGGCAGTCGTGTAGAAGCTAAAGTCTGCCCACACTCGGGTCCGTGTGTTGTGCAACACTTTTCCTTCCATCCACGAAGAAGCGTCGTGTCTATCCAAGAGGGATTGTTGAGGCACCCATTGCCGACGTTTCTCCCACCCGCCCAGTGCTTGACTAAACTGAAGTAGAAGAAGTCATTGGAGGCGATACCAGGTAAGTAGTAAGCTCCAGGGCTACGATAAGATGCCCTGAAGGTCATGTCAGACCTGCCTGGAAAGAAGCTGGTGAACAGCTTCGGATGGATACTACAATTGGGATCTGGACCAAGATCTCCCAAGAACCTTCTGCGCCTGGCATTCGAGTTCAAGCACTCCATCATTTCAGTACACACTTCGCAAGCGTACCTATCTGTACCTGCGGTACGCCAGATTGTTAGCACGACTTGAGAAAAATGCTGTGATTAAGTTGATACCTGACAGGTTTCCTGAGCTGCGGTTCGGGTCAAAGCTGTTTTCGGAAATTATATCCATTATGCCGTCGGTACTGATTGAGATGATGCAAGTATTTCTCTATGTGCCCTAAAATCTATATAAATTCCTGAGCAGAGGCCAGTATTTGGTTTGCGGGTTTGAGGACGAGAAGGGCACACAGGCGGAGGTTTATTTCACTAGGTGTGGGTGGCAGAGCCCTTATTAAAAGGCACCACAGTAATGACATTTCAGCAATGGGTCAGTTTCAAAGGAGCCACCTATCCCCTGTTTTCTGCATATTGCAGCCGGGCGCTTCCTCAATCAATCAGATCGACGAAATAGACTATTAGGCTAGGGCTGAGTGGACTGCAGCATGCAGATGAAGGAGAGCATAACTGATTGGGCAGATTTATTAAAGTGTAAAAGCTCTATAAATTTATAATTAGTAGCAGCTATAGTTAAATAAACTATACTAATAAGTATTATAGATAGTAATAGCTTTATAAGTTAGGGTAATAAGTTATTAAAATTAGTATATAAGTAATAAAATAGATATTAAATAGTAAGTATATTTTTAATAAATATTATAATTATAACTATTATATTACTATTATAAA
>JAJODA010000431.1:0-127415 GCA_021730345.1 Fusarium cicatricum
AGCCAGACACTTCATCAACGACCCAACCCACCTCGTCTCATCCGCCCTCCACAGCCTCACTCTCACAAACCCGTCCGTTGCCCTAGATCCAGACGCCAAAGTCGTCTACCGTCGACCTACTCCCAATGACACTCCTCAAGTGTCCAACATCTCCGGAGGTGGCTCCGGCCATGAGCCTTCGTTTGCGGGCATGGTCGGCAGGGGACTGCTCTCGGCAGCCGTAGCCGGTACAATCTTTGCCAGTCCTTCAGCCGAGCAGATCCGAACGGCCATCACCTCGCGTGTTGATACGTCAAAGGGCGTCCTGGTCACTGTCATGAACTACACAGGCGACGTGCTCAACTTTGGCATGGCCGTGGAAAAGGCCAAAGCTGCAGGTCTCAATGTTGAGATGGTCGTTGTCGGTGACGGTGTTGGCGTTGGTCGCACGAAGGCCGGTAAGGTTGGACGACGAGGTATTGCGGGAACTGTCCTCGTCCATAAGATCTCTGGCGCACTGGCAGCTCTGGGAAAGCCTCTTGAAGAAGTGGCCAAGTACGCCCAGTTGACGGCGGATAATCTCGTCAGCGTGGGTGCAAGTCTCGAGCATGTCCACGTCCCTGGCCGCAAGGTCGACACTGAGGGCAGCCTGGCAGCAGGAGAGGTTGAGCTAGGAATGGGCATCCACAATGAGCCAGGCTCAGGACGGGAAAAAGTCGAATTGCCCGACCTCGTGAGCAAGATGCTCAAGCAGTTACTTGATACCAGCGACAAGGACCGGGCTTTTGTCAACGTCAACCCGAAAGAGGTTGTTCTCATGGTAAACAACCTGGGCGGCGTGAGCGTTCTAGAGCTGGGCGGCATCACTTCCGAAGTCGTGAACCAGCTTGAGGCCAAGCACAATATCCGCCCCGTCCGAGTGCTCAATGGTACATACATGACCAGTCTCAACGGCCTCGGTTTCAGCATCACTCTCCTCAACGTTGTATCCCCTGAGTTTGACGCACCAAGCATGATCGAGTTGCTCGATGCTCCTAGCGAAGTTGTCGGGTGGTCGGCACCCATTCAGACGAGCACTTGGGAAGCCGAGAACTCCGGCACAAGAACGGACAGCGCTGGTGCGACACAGGACTCCCAGCCTAGTGACCTAAAGATGGACGCCAAGGCTGCGCAGTCGGCACTGAAGAACGGACTAGAAAAGGTTATTGAGGCTGAGCCTGATGTTACTCGGTACGACACTGTAGTCGGAGACGGAGACTGCGGGATCGGCCTCAAGAGGGGAGCTGAAGGTGAGTCAGGCTACTTCAGGCCAACGCTCTATGGCTAACGTCAGTTTTAGCAATCCTCAAGCACATCAATGAGCACCCCTTTACTGGCGATGTGGTATTGGACCTCTCTTCTATCGTCACTGTCGTGGAGAAGGAAATGGATGGCACATCTGGCGCCCTTTACGCCATCTTCCTCAATGCCCTAGTCCACGCCCTCCGAAACCTCGCTCCAGGAACTGCATCCCCGGAAGTCTGGGCCAAAGCCCTCAAGGAGAGCAGCGATGCACTGAGCAAGTACACACCAGCTCGTCCAGGCGATCGTACTTTGGTCGATGCGTTGTATCCTTTTGTGGAGGTGCTCACCAAGACAAAGGATGTCAAGCAGGCAGCAGAGGCAGCGAGGGCTGGAGCTGACAAGACTAAGGGAATGGAAGCTAGTCTAGGTCGGTCAGTCTATATCGGAGGCAGCGGGTACCAGGAGGTCCCTGATCCCGGTGCCTGGGGTTTGGCCTGCTTCTTCCTCGGGTTGAGCGGTTGAACAAGCAGTACCTGTACGAGGCCAGCTGATGCTGAGCGGTGAAAGGGCCAAGACGAGCGCTACGCACAAGATAGCATAGCAAGACTATGAAACAGTCATGTGAAATATCGAAACGTGTAAAGACGATCGTACGCGTAAATCAACATGTTTTCAACGCCTATGGAGTCCCTGTGAGCCTTGCCCGTAAGACATACAAAACATCCCATTCTCAAAGTGAAAACCTCTGTCCCCGTAGATCATGACGGAAAGAAAAATTAGCTTAGGAGCACCAGGATAACGCTGTCACCACGCAAGAACCTGCAACCACGTCAGTATCGAACCTAAAAAGAAATCACAGCCGCCTGTCAAGTAGCCAACGTACATCTTGCTAATGAATCGATCTTTGTTCACTGGTCGACCCTTCTTTCCGTTTGCTAACCGGGGAGTCTCGGTCCACATCTCCTTGACGTTCTCCAGAACCATGTTACAATGTCGGTCAAAGGCCTTGACGCGCGCCAGGAGCTTGCGGTTGTTTCGGATCGAGATGAGGACTTGCACGTGCGAGCGCACGGCGGTCTGGAGGATGGAAAGGGGACCGGCGGAGAACTCGTGCTCCTCAAGCTGAGCAATCTCGTACTCGCTATATAGGGGCATTCAAAAGTCAGCAATCGTCGAATCGTCGCGGGGCTGGGCAGCGAAGTATCGTGGAGAATAGAGACGGTCACGTACGTGAGGTCTGAGCGCGACTTGGTGAGAAGCTCTCTGTAGCACTGTTAGTCTCTGTTATATACACGAGAAGTGATGCGCCCTACTGAATCTTTGCGTCCGCCATTTTGGATGGTATTTATGTGGTCGTTTGGGGGATGTTGTATGCAGCCCGCAAGGCTGAAGCCCAGAGCTCTCGAAAAGTTGACGTTTGGGGTGGAGTGTGCCTGATTGGCCAAGACTGTGGATCCAGCTCGCGCTTCATGACTGGTCAGGTGACGGCAGTTTGTAGAAGCGTGCAAGAGCGGAAAGCTCCTGCTACCCTCGGGAACAATTTTGGGGTTTGATGCGGAGGTTGAAAATCATTACCGCGGACCTCGGGCATCACCAAGTCCTCTAATACCCCCTCTCTCTTTCTCTTGGTGCGCATGTCAATCGCATGTGCGCATCAATAATACTTTTATAATGTCCTTCCGAAACATCGCAGTACGAGCTGGCGCAGCAGCCAACGCTGCAAGTTCAAGAAGCTCTTTCGGCATGGCTCAGCAAGCAAAGGTCTGGAGCTCCTCCATTGGAGCTCGACAGGTGAGGAAACCCAGCCAGTATGTTGCTTAGACGATGCAATCTCTGACTGGGAAGATATAGCTGTCTACCGAAGCGACCTCGATCAAGGAACACCGTCACGACACGCCCAACGATGTCGTTTTCGAGAACAAGTACGGTCTGAGAACCGTCATGCTCAACCGACCCTCAAAGCTCAACTCGCTCAACGCCTCGATGATCCGCAAGATTGTGCCTAGATTGGTCGAGTGGGAGAAGTCTGACCTGGCCAACGTCATCGTCATGAAGGGTTCGGGCGAAAAGTCTTTTTGCGCCGGTGGTGATGTCGCTGCGCTGGCCCAAGCCAACCAGGAGACTGAGAACGGCTGGAAGAAGTCGGCCGAGTACTTCGCCCTCGAATACAAACTCGATCACTACATTGCGACGTACCAGAAGCCTTATATTGCGTTTATGGATGGTATCACCATGGGTGGTGGTGTCGGTCTCAGCGCCCATGCCCCATTCCGAATTGCGACCGAGAAAACCGTCTTTGCCATGCCCGAGACTACTATTGGCTTCTTCCCCGACGTTGGCGCTTCCTTCTTCCTTCCTCGGATGAATGGATCAGTGGGAACCTACCTTGCCCTGACCAGCGAGCGACTCGCCGGCCCGAACGTCTTCTATTCGGGCATTGCTACCCACTACCTGCACTCCACCAGCTTGCCCGATCTTGAGGCTCGCTTGGCCGAGTTGCGATTCCGAGACAGCGATGACCTCCCTACACGACTGGCCCTTATTAACGAGACTCTTGAGGAGTTCTGCACTGGCCTCCCCTATGATCAGCCCATGGCTCTGAGCGGTGAGATCCGCAAGGCGATCGACCGATGCTTTAACAAGCACACCATCAGCGACATCATTGCTGCCTTGGAGGCCGAGCGGGGTCCGACTGAGGAGTGGGCGCAGAAGCAGCTCAAGACTCTGCACAAGCGGTCGCCCACGGCCGTGCACGTGGCTCTTCGCCAGATGCGCGTTGGTGGCGAGTGGGATATTGCCGAGACCTTCAAGAAGGAGCATCAGATTGCGACCAAGTTCATGCAACACCCCGACTTCTCCGAGGGTGTGACGGCTCTGCTTGTCCGCAAGGAGAAGCCTGTGTGGCAGCCCGAGTCGCTAGAGGCCATTTCTGCCGAGACCAACGTTGCCCAGCCCTTTTTCGAATTTGACAAGAAGAGCGATCTGAAGCTCTTCACCGATCGGACATTCTCGGAATACCCTCACCAGGGTCTCGGTGTGCCCACCGAGAGGGAGATTGAAAAGGTGCTCAATGACGGCAGCTACACGAGGGAGGAGCTGACCAACATTGTTATTGCATCACGCCGGGGTCGCCAGGGTATTTCAGAAGTCGTCAAGGAGATCGTTGCTCGCAAGACTGAGGTGGATTCTCGCGGCAAGGCTAGATGGCTGGCAGATGAGTCTCTGCCTGGCAGCCGACTGTAATTCTACGAATGCAAATGGCAATGTCTGGATAATCTGTAAAATAGAAGTCACTACGCGATGGTATTCGTGTTGTGTGTGTTTTGATAGATGAAAACGTGATGAATTTCTGGCGATGTTGATGATGGCGCCTGAAACTGGTTGATAGGAAACTTATCAGTGAGGCTGATGAAGCCGTGATCATGGCCGTAAAGAACGCGAATGGTAATGGGCGAAAAGTGGCGAATGAGATGAGAGGGGTGGGGTTGAAAGAAACCACCAAGAGTTTTGTTTGATGTGAGATAAAACAACAGCTGAAGGACCTCACTTTAGGGGGTTGCTTACAGGGGAAACAAACGTCCATTGATGGAGGGGTTAAACGTAATTAGCGGGGAGGGAGATAGACTAAAATTCAAACACCATGTTATACAAACGGAGGGAAGGGACAACTACAAACACGGGACAGAATGACAGCGAAAGACAGGTTGAGAAAGTGGAGATGAATCAAAAACACGGGTGAACTCGATCGACTCATCATCTTTGTCCCATGTCATGGCGCCTGTAGGCTTCCTTCATGTAGGGGAACCAACGGTGATAGACGGACCAGCCTCAGGCAAAGGCCGAGAATATAAAAGGGACAAGGACCCGCCCCGAAAAGAGAATCAGAAAGACGACCGATCATCTACAGGTTTTCTCCCTCTCTTGTCGCACCTGTCTCGACCAGTTTTCCGTCATCGAAAGTGAGCCCGCCGGTTGCTGGGTTGGCTTACCTACGAAAGCGAAGAAGACCTGCAAAAGCGACCGTAGTGGGGACGACACTGCTTGAGTGTTGAGTGGCCAACCGACCCGGCAGATACGTACTTTTCCCGGACGAGCGCCAGCAGCGGCACGACAACTCGAATCAGCCAAGGAGTCCTCTAGCTTCGAGTGCGAAACCAAACAAGCAGAGAGCACGTGAGAGCGAGCTCACAGAACCAAGTGCGACAAAGAGGTTTGATTCAGCGCCAAGACCAGGAACAAAAGCACCGGCGGGGCCATCATCCACACCCCCGAGCCTCTTCCGCTCCCCTCCCGGCCGGGCTTTACGGCCCCACTTGACTTCCGGTGGGCGCGTCTCAGAGAATTGGCGGCGCGCTAACTCACGTCACCGACGCCATCTTGGCCATCCACACTGCAACCACTAAAACGGGAAAGCCCACAGGGGTCGCTCAACCACTCCAGTGATACGGCCGCCCTCCAACTTCTTCAGTGAGCAACTACAACAAGACCTACACATCACAACGCGACATCAACGAATTTCTGCTTCATCGCCTGCTGCGTTTACCATTGATGAATGATTCACTGCTGGTTTGATAATCTTTCTTCATATCTCGCATCTTTCAAATTTCATCCCCTACTCCTCTCCCTTTGGTTGTCCAGCCAGCGCGCACGTCTGGTCTGCACTTAAAGTGCATCTGGAGATCCACCCTTCACGACGCGACTTTTGGTGGTTGAGGCGCGTCACGAACATGACGCCCGCCCTCCAAATTCGCTATCACATCCCGGCCAACGAGCGCAAACATTAAACCTCCCCTCTAGCAGATCCACTGTCTCAATCTGAAATCTCCACAACCTCACCTCACCTCCATCAACCTCATTCTTCTCATTCACCTCCACGGCTTGCTTGAAACTGTTTCACCCGAACGATACGAACGATATCTTGGTGATCAAGACCGCGTCTACTCATCTCTGGCCTCTCCCCGAGGGGGCTGACCGCCATGGCATCATTTGTGCCTACTGCTTCGCAAGGCGGCTGGAACGGTCAAATGATGCAGCAAAATAATGAAGCCGACGAGGCGGGTGTCCAAGTCAGGCCCATGGGCCGTATGCACTTCCCGGTGTCCATCCTCACGCACCAGGTTGCTAACAGTGGTTACAGTCAAGGTTCACTATACCTTTGACCAGGACGCCAAAGTCAACTGCCTCGCCCGATCATCCCAGACCCTCCATGTACAGACGATCCCCATCGACGACAAAAACTCCATCGGCGTCGTCGACTTGCGCGTGTGCCTGCAGGCAGTCACTGAGTGCAGCCCCGAGCTTGCCAGCCAGAATGGTCCAGGCGATTTTACCGTCTACGCCCTCGATTACTCGGAACCGGACACGCCATTGGTCGGACAGGGCATGCTATCATGGGCGTTGGAGTCGATGCGCGGTGACAGGTTCGGTCAGCCACCCAAGATGGTAACGGGCCGAGTTACCAAAAACTTGCTCGGCGTTTTTGGAGGAGGGAATCGCGAGACACTGGAGGTCAAACTCAAACTCACAGCTGCTTCCAAGGTTCAGAGGCCAGAGCCCAGCATGGATCTACAACCAGCCCGACCTACCGAAACAGCCATGACGCCTACAGGTGCCGCAGAATGGAACTCGTTTATTCAGTCGAACCCTCAGATCGGCCATGCTGCACATGTGTCCCGAGTGGCATCGCCTGCCTTATCCCAGGGCCCTCCACCCAGAGTGATTCAACGACGAGAGTCATTCAGTCTCGTCCAAGCCAACTCTGGCCCTGACGTCCAACGGATTGCCCCGATGCCCGTCGACCCAGCAACAGTCCCGATTCAGCCGGCCTCGCGACCATCTAGCAGAAGTTCTCGTAAGAAACCGCCGACGGGGCGTCCACGCGGCAGGCCACGAAAAAAGCCAGCCGAGGGAAACACGTCAGGATATGAAGACGGAACGGAAGGTGAGGATGCCGGACCAGCCAAGAAGAGGGCCAAGACGACCAAGGTTGAAAAGGCCACACCAAATCCATTTACTTCTGGGCCGGATTCTCTGCGTGTCACCGCTAGTACTGCTGGCTCGCTTCGAAACTTTCGTCCTATTGCGGCGAATATCGAAGGTGTCTCAAGCAAGCACCTGCAAGAAGTCCCTCGGGCTCCTACACCCGTACCCGAGGGCGGTCCTCTAAATGCTCCTCCTCGAGGGGGCCCAAAAGGACTCAAGCCTCGGCGGGAGTCTTCGATGCGACAGGAGTTGACCGCTAACCTGAGCAACCAATTTCCCCCGAGGCCTAATCGCGCCCTCTCTCCAAGTCAGGAGGACGGCCGTTCCCCTGACTCCCTCGCCGAGACCGCAGCTTTTTCAGAGGATAGTCCTCAGGATATCCGTTCGTCGCCTCCAGTCCCTCGAACTGCCTCGTTCATGCGATCCAGCCCGCCCCCTTCAAGCCCGATGCTGCCGCCAATGCCCTCACTGCGGCGGCAGGATTCCACCTTTATGGAGACGGAAGTCGACGATCTCTTTGATGAACCCGTATTGCAGCCGGTCCAGGAGAGCCGGTTTCAAGGGCGATTGCAAAATCAGAAGGTGATGGAGGGTGTAGACGCGACAGGCATCCCGACTCAGGTCTTTAGGATCCAGGATGGTCCGGACGGTCAGGATCTTATCCACATCCAGAACTTCAACACCCCTCATCCAACTTCTACACCTGCGGGACCTCCGCAAACAGAGGCTTCTTCGCTCGCTCCTTTGGCGAAAAAGAACCCTATCAAGCCTCAGTCGACTCGTAATCCTCCTCGGAAACAACCCTCACGCCCTTCACCGCCAGCGCTCGCGCCGACTCCTCCACCTACTACAGACGCCCCAGAGAAGGTTGCAAGCCCAGCAATTCCTTCAGTGCCCTCTCCGGCAGATGTCCCTCAGTCACATATTGACCAATCTGCCATAGACGAAGCTTTCTTACAATTAGTGCGGGAGACCTCCGGCTCCTCTGAGCCCACAGCTTCTATTGAGACTAACCACGCGTCCCAAGAACCTCTACCTCCTCCAGAACCAATCTCAAACCCTGTCAAACCCGTGCCACGAATCCTGAGCCGGTCACAGTCAGCGGGCGCCTTGGCATTGCCCTCCGTTCCGGCCAGTGAGCCTGCTGGACCATCAGCTCTCTCGCAGTCTGCCCTCGCCAAAGCCCCCCGAGCCTCCACCGAGATTCCATCAGTTCTTCGTCGCGCCAATTCAGTCGGCTTGCATTTGCCGGTTCCTGCGAGTGACCCTGTTGCGCCTGTCGAGACATCCTTGCAATTGCCTGTTGCTGTTTTCTCAGAAGCACCTTGCCCGCCAAGCGATGCTTTCCCTCCGATGCCTTCGTCACCACCTTTCAGGTCCAACAAGAACCAGGTCAAGAAGGAGTCGATCAAGCAGCGACTGGAGTCTGCCATTCTCAATGGTGAAATGCCTCCTTTCTGCACCAACTGTGGCGCCATCGAAACACCAACCTGGCGCAAGATCTGGGTGCAGGAACATGACGGAATCCCCCAGTACGTCGAATATTCGGAGAAGCCTGGACGAGTCACTGCCATTGAGATCCTGAAAAGAGATGACGAAAACAAGCCTCTCTCCTATCGACTCGTCAAGAAGACTCTCGGCAGTGGCGATAATCGCAAGGCCTGGAATGAGCAGCTTCTCTGTAACCCCTGTGGCATCTGGATCGGTAAATACCGAAGCCATCGTCCTCAAGACAAATGGGACAATAATCTCGGGCCCATGGGTCAAGGACGGCGCAAGAGACCCTCTGGAGGCTCCAACCCACAAGCGAAGAGAGCCCGCACAAAGAGCATTTCTCAGCCTAACCCTACTTCAGAAGCCTACTTTGCCACGGATCCTCTTGGCCCAGCCGCGTCATTATCTCCGCAGCAGTCCTTCTCGGCCCTCTTTCAAGCAATCGGGGCCAGGGAAGTGTCTATGGATAATGAGACCCCTGCACTTATGGAGGATGATTTTCTAACCGCCCTGCCCAATGACGAGCCCGGTCCTTCAAACCCCGGGTCTACGCACTCGAGGGCTTCGAGAGGAAGTGGGACTGCTGAGAGCCCGATTGAGATGGACCTTGACTCGCAGCTGGGGAGCACTCGACGGCTCCTATTCCCGTCTCCCCGCAAAGACACAAGTTCAAAGACCCTGGGAGAGATTGATGGCAACGTTGTAAAATCAACAGAATGTCGCCAGAACAAGGAGCTAGCTGCAGAGAAGGAGAACGTGCTAGTTGAGCATAGTGATCGACAGATTGAGCCCGATGAATTGGATGCTTTATTCCAAAGCCCAGTTCGTCCTTCTACTCCGCCGCCCAATGTCAAGGGCGCCCCGAACTCGACTCCCTTCAAAACACCTACACGTCCGACACCAAGCCATCGGCCGATCACCCGCAGCGTGTCACGATCCCTGCGATCTGTGATAGACATGATGTCTCCCAGCCAGCAGGCGCTGCTCCAAAAGACACCAACCAGGACTCCTCGTGGTGCCGCGAGCGTTAGACGCAGCCCGCGGCTGAACCTCGAGAGTGTATTCGATACGCCCTTGAGCCGAACCATCACACAGATGCTCTCAGAGCCGAGCTTTGATTTGGGGAACGGTAACTTCGACTTCTCAAATCTGCCGGCTCTGGACACAAACCACACCAGCCTGATCGAGTTTGGCAACTTCCTGAGCACGGATGGATTAATGCCGAGCTCTCCCCCCAAGGATGGCTCTATGAATTTCGGCTACGGCGGCGCGGATAACATCTGGGCCGAATGGGGCATGGAACAGAAAGTCACGGTAGAGGAGACAGAAGAGTGATGTCTGATGATTTCTGAAAGCGCTTTACAGCATGATAGAGTTTTGTCGGTTAACAGCGACTCGAGGGCATTTACAGCACCAATACCAGATGTTATGCTTAACACAATGATAGACGGCGTTTGATGGATCCCTTGAAGGATCAAGGCAGCGGCATTTGCTTTTGTACATGATACCTGCAAGATAGTTGCTAGCTTTGCGCGTGGATAATGAGAGATACATAATTCGATATAACTAATGATCTGAAGTGAATAATTCGTTGTCCCTAGACTAGTTGGAAGCATCAAGAGAGGAGGTCTCTTATACTAACGTGCGTATACTGTAAGAATATACTGTCTCGTTTGTCTCCACTCACTTAACGCGCTGAGGAATTCCAAACGCGTCTCCTTGCGCGCCAGCAAATTGGGCCCCTCAACCACCATCACCACCAGCAACATCACGACCAATTTGTCAACAACGATAGAAAAGTTCTGAGTGAAGGGTAATAGCGTACTATACCCTTCCTTCGCCCATCATGTCCGACGATGACCTCCAAACCCGTTTCTCCCCCCACAAGCCGCTTGAGCCCGACGTTCTCAGCGAGCTTCAATCCATCATGCGCCTACACAGCCTCTCCCCCGAAGACCTCTTCTTCAAGTGGGAATCGTACTGCATAAAGCTCGACGTCGACGCCCAGATCGTGACCCTCGACATGCTGCGCAATCTCAAGCAGAGCATCCAGGATGAGCTCGAGAAGAGCCACAGACAAGTACAGGTCAAATCAGAGCGGAAGGTCACTGCCACACCAAGAGGCGTGGCAAAGGGCGGCGATGTCTTTGGGATGCTGGATGGATTGGTACCGAGTACACCAGCGACGGGCTCCAAGCTGAATAGAGGTGCTGGGACTGGCAGTGCGCTCAAGAGGAAGATGGAGACGCCCAAGGGATTGATGAGCTCGCCGGTCACGGGGATGAGTGAGCAGCTTAAAGCTCTCAATGGGAACCTGTATGTTCTTTTTCAAACGTTGCTCTAATTTTGGATATTAACATGCGACAGGGCTGCCTCCTTTGGCGATCGAGCAAACCCTGGAGAAGTTGTGGAAATCCTCAACGACCGCCTCTCCGCAGCCGAACCACCCATTGCGCCCTTCTCCGAGCCGCGCGTGAAGCTCACCGCTGCCTCCGACCAGAAGAAGCTAGGATACAAGACCTTGGCTATGAAGCTCTCGGAAGCGAGCGAGATCCTCGACGACCGGATCGACGGCTTCATGGCTCTTGTGCAGCAGCACCACAACCTCGATGGCACGGCATTTGGCAGCGCTGCGGCTCAGAGCACCACTGAAATCGTGGCTGTTGGTCGAATTGCATCCGACTCGCCGGAAGGAAAGCTCAATGCCGCTTCGCTGGTGCTGGAGACGGCAAGACGAACAGGTAGAGGCCTCAGAGTGCCCCTAAAGATGGACAGTATTCGCAGCTGGGGCTTCTTCCCCGGTCAGATCGTCGCCTTACGGGGTACCAATGCCTCGGGAAGCGAGTTCGTCGTCAGGGAAGTTCTTGATATCCCTCTGCTTCCTAATGCTGCATCTCTACCGTCTGCGCTGGAAGCGCATCGTGACAGGCTTCGCGGTGGTCCAGACGCCATGGACGCGGACGCGGAGCCTGCACCTCTGAACGTCCTGTTCGCTTCCGGCCCCTACACAGCAGACGACAACCTTGACTTTGAGCCTCTCCACGCTCTGTGTAGCCAAGCTGCCGACACTTACGCCGATGCGCTTGTCCTCACCGGGCCGTTTCTGGATATCGACCATCCGCTTATCGCGACGGGTGACTTTGACCTCCCCGAAGAGGCACATTTTGACCCTGACACTGCCACCATGGCCACTGTCTTCAAGTACCTCGTCTCGCCCGCCTTCAACCGCCTCGCTTCCTCCAATCCGCAGATCACCGTCATCCTCGTGCCCTCGGTGCGAGATGTGCTATCGAAACACGTCTCATGGCCCCAAGACTCGATCCCTCGAAAGGAGCTCGGCCTGCCCAAGGCTGTCCGCATCGTCACGAACCCCATGACGCTTTCGGTCAACGAGCTCGTCCTCGGCATCTCTTCGCAGGATGTTCTCTCGCAGCTACGCTCAGAGGAGGTTGTTTCTCGCGGTGGACCCCAGCCTGGCGGTGATCTCATGAGCCGGCTGTGTCGCTACCTTGTCGAGCAGCGTCATTATTTCCCGCTGTACCCACCTACAGATCGATCCAAGCTGCCCAAGACGGGTACAGAAGATGGTGTGGCTACTGGTGCGGTGCTAGATGTGAGCTATCTCGAGTTGGGCGAGATGGTCAATGTGCGACCGGACGTCATGATGGTGCCCAGCTTGCTGCCCCCTTTTGCAAAGGTAAACTCTCCACCTTGCTTACCAACAGAATCGATTTACTAATTGATCTCCAGGTCGTCGAAAGCGTCCTCCTCATCAACCCTGGCTATCTCTCCAAGCGTCGCGGCGCCGGCACATATGCGCGCATGACTCTACACCCTCCAGCCGTATCCAGCGGCAACGACGCAATGATGGGCCATCAAATATTTGACCGAGCCCGTGTGGAGATTGTGAGGATATAGAACGGGGAACATAGAGCTGTATGTAATATAACGAGACACGTAAAAAGAGTGAGCGAGACCTCATAGCACAGGAATGGTCGATTTTGGGTATTATTAATGATATATCGAGACCCTACCTGGCGTCCACTCTGCGCCTCTTGTCGCTCTCGTAACGGTCGTCATCGCGCGATGTGCTACGCTTGCGACTGCGATACTCATCCCTATCGCGCCGCGGTGACCGTGACCGCGACCGTGATCTCGGTCGACTGTGTCCCTCATCGTCTCTTGAGCGGTAGGAGTCTCTGTCTCTCCGATCCCGGTACCCATCATCCTTCCGCTCCTCACGTTTCCCGAGGGGAATTGCATTCGCACCGCCCGCGCTGCGCTCGTCGCGCCGGAAGCGATCATCATCCGGGCGGAAGCGCTCATCCTCGTCGAACCGTCCACCCCTCCGACCGCCGCCAATGTCTCCCCAGTTACCCGTGTCCTCGCTGCGCATGTCCTTGTACTTTGTGCCGCCCTTGCGGCCCAGCTTGGCCATGTCGCGGCGCTGCAGGTACTCGGGCAGGGCCTCGCGGTTCCGCACGTCGTCCTGGATGCGGCTGCCCATGATGTCCCGCTTGTCGAGGCCGGCGGCCTTCATCTCGTCCTGGAAGAAGGCACCCTTGTGGAAGTATCGCTGCATGTACGACATCTTGCCCTTGCCGTCCTTCTCCTCCTTCTGCGCTGCCAGGAAGGCCTCATCCTCGGCCTGCCGTTCCTCTTCTGTTAGGTTGCGCCGGCGCTCCACCTCTGCGAGTTCCTTCTCGCGCTCTTCGATGATGGCGCGCGCGCGCTTGAGGCGCTTGAGCTCGCGGACGCGCCAGGCTGCCTCCTCAGCCTCCGGGTCCAGCCCGTCGGTTGTGTCCACGTCCGAGTCCTCGTTCTCGTCGTCGTCCCAGTGCTTCTTGCCCGCTGCGCGAGCGGCGAGGTCTTTTCTTATTTGTTCTTCGACGAGTTCGTCGGCGGCTTTCTTGCGCGCTTCTTCTTCAGCCTGGCGAGCTTCTTCCTCTTCCTCTGCGGCGGTTTTTGTATTCCCTCTTTGACTCTTGGGGACGAATTTGGGGCGAATCATTAATCGTCGTGGTGCCTCTTCTTCGCTGCTTTCCTCGTCCGAATCATTCTCTTCCTCGTCATCCTCATCCTCTTCTTCCTCGCTCTCTTCCTCTTCCTCTGTCACGAAACCCTCCTCGGCGGCCAGTTGCTCGGCTTTCTCCTTCGCTATTCGTCGTTCTTCGGCGGCCTGTGCTTCCTTTCGTCGCGCGTTGAGATCGACTTTTCCCAGGTTGCTCGAAATCTTTCCTGCGCTGGTTGCCTTTGGTGGAGGAGGGATCGCGGGCTCGGCAGGCGCCTCGACGTCGCTGGCATCGGAGTCGGAGTCGGAATTTGATTCTACGCCTGTTGCTTTGCCAGCGCGATAACGCGCCGGCCTTACGGGGTTCGCTGTCATGCGCTTGGGCGGCATTGTGAAGGGAGTGGCCGAGGTTCAGAGGTGAAGAAACAGAGGTTGAGCTTGGTGACGTTGGAGGCTGGTCAAGACAAAAATTGGGTGGAGCCAGGCGATACAAATCATCTTACCCTAGACTTTCACGTCGAAAAGAAACGACAAGCTTTTGTCCATTTACTCGCATCCGATTGTTGTATGAGTTTCAATTATTTTATAATTCTCATGAACCTAGATTTCTATAGTAGTCTAGAGTTCGTTAGGTTTGTTACGTCTTGTTGTTTTTCTGTTTGCGGTGAAATACGTCGATACATGCGAACATCTTGTAAACTTTGGCTCAAATTCTCATACGTCGAGCTTATCGTAAAACGATGCTGGACGAGAAATCCGAAACTTAAAAAATCAAAATTAAACAACCGCAGTAAAACCTACTTAGCCAGGAGCCGACGTTACGAAAATTAGACATAATTGACCAAGCACGGGGCTTCATTTGTAAGTAGAGCGAGACAGATGAATCGCTCACGTCCTTGACACAGTATAAGGAACGAAGAGAATGCGTACTTGGCTTAGGATATCTCACGACTTTTCATTAAAGCTAGTCAGAATCACAAGTGAAGTGTCTATAAGTATGCATCCGTCTGCAAACGACGGTTTGTACCTAATTAACCCTATAGCTAGCCAAGGCCTGCCTCCGAGAGACAACAACTATATACACAGTGGCCATAACTAATACACACGAGAATCAAAGAGTAGTCTATATGCGCTTACAAGTCTATATCCCTTACTTGGCCTTGCACAGCTTGCTGTTCTGGTTGGGGAGGTTTCCAAAGATCTTGTCCTGGAGCTCCCACTTCTCCGAGCCAACGCCGTTGGTGGCGTAAAAGAGATCAGTAGGATCCCACTTCTCCTTGATCTCGAGGAGGCGCTCGTAGTTGTTGCCCCAGAAGGAGTGCTGGAAGTCGGGCTCGATGTAGTCACTCTCGGAGCAGTAAGCGCCGCTGCCGGGAGTGACGTCTCGCCAGCGCTTGACGAGGTCGTGGGTGAGGTTATCGGAAAGTGTCTTCTTGGTGGCCTCACTGTCGCCATCCTTCCAGAAGACGGCACCGATGCCGTGCAGCACAGCCTTTCGGAACGCCGGGTTGGCCGCCGTGTCGGGATAACCCTTGGGGCCGGCCCAGATGTTGAAGCCAAGGAACCAGCCGTATTTCTCGATGGTGCTCTTGAAAGCCTCAAAGGTCTTTGTGGTGATGGCCTCGTTGGCCCAGTTGTCAACAGGGAAGAGTCGGCTTCCCTGGCGGATGGATGGGTTGCCCCAACCCTCAAGAGGGAACGAGGACTGCCAGGCAGTGTAAAAGTCATTATACTCCTTGTACACGGGCTCAACATTGATGCCAATTTTCTTCCATTCAGCAAACAGGGGCGCTGTGAGCTTCTTCAACTGTGCCACGTTGAACTTGGGCGCGAACCAGGGCGCCATCTGGAAGTTGAAGCCAGCGTCGTTCTTGGTGACGAGGAAATACTCGTAGTTGGCGTTGTCCTTGGCGTACTCGGGGAAGCGGTCCCAGAAAGCTCGGACAGCCTTCCAGAACATGGCATCGGTGACCTTGTC
This sequence comes from Fusarium cicatricum, assembly GCA_021730345.1. Classification (NCBI taxonomy): domain Eukaryota; kingdom Fungi; phylum Ascomycota; class Sordariomycetes; order Hypocreales; family Nectriaceae; genus Fusarium; species Fusarium cicatricum. Next base: position 15,729 of record JAJODA010000431.1, read on the forward strand.
CTTGCCCGAAGCAAAGGAAAAGGTCATGGTGGCGACGGACTCGACCTTGGGGTGAGCCTTGATAACAGCAGATGTCACGACACCAAAAGTGCCGCCACCGCCTCCACGGATAGCCCAGAAGAGGTCAGAGTTTTGGCTCGCGCTGGCGGTGATGAAGCGGCCACTGGCAGTGACCACTTGGAAAGAGAGAACAGAGTCAGAGGCCATGCCGTAGATTCCAGAGAGAGGACCATGGCCACCTCCCTGAATGAAGCCGCCCACGACACCGACAGTTTGGCCCTCTCCGCCGATAATGGTGACACCGTTCTTGTAAGCAGCCTCGTAGATCTCGTGGGCCTGAACTCCAGCCCCAGCCTTGACAGCAGGGCCCTTGTAGTCGCCTTCTTCATAGTTTTCAAAGTATTCGATGGACTTGAGGTTGTGCGTCCAGATGGACAAGGAACCATAACCCATTGACTTGGCACCAAAGTCAATGCCTGTGTTCTTGATGACAAGACGAAGGTTCAGAATGCGGGCCATGTTGATGGCAAGTTGAATGTGTGCGACGTTGGAAGCATCAACAGTATATACCGGGTAAGCACCGAGACTGCAAGACTTGCCGGTTGAGAAAAGCGCTGGGGGAACACAAGTTTGACCTTGGAACAGAATAGCACTGACGCCCGTAGGATCGTCGGCCGAGACGTATGAGTTGTTGTACCAGTTGCTTGTGATGTAGTCACAATGATCCTTGTTGTAGTTGTCATAGTTCTTGTAACAGACAGAGGCATAGGGAATGGTCTTTTTCAGGGCGCCACCGGTCAGGAAGCTGAGTACCTTCCAGATGGTTTCGCCTGGGAAGAGAATATCTCCGGGAGCAGTCTTGCAGGGACCGTAGAGGCTTCGCCTCTCAACGGCATTCTTGTCTTTATCGCCAAATTGAAAGAGGTCGATGTGAGAAAGCTCAAGAGAAGACAGGTTGGCCAAAATATCGTCAGTCAGTTGAAGAGACTCATCCTGAAAGAGAGGAGCATTGACGCTCGAGGAAGTGCTGACAACAGCCTCGCTGGCCGGGGCGACGATAGTCTCGTCAACAGCTAAGCAACGTTAGTCCGGAAGCCCACAGCCTGTCATGGCAAGTTACGTACCTATCTTCTTGCCATCAAGCTTGATGGTCTGCGCGAAGGATGCGCTAGCAAGCGCTGCCAGGGTTAAGAATCGCGTGGCAGACATGGTGGCCGCGCAAGAAACGAAGCAGTGTAGAGATTGTCTTGAAGGATCTGGAGGATAAAGACCAGCCGAACAGAGGAGGGAATCATGGCTTTCTATAACATCTTGGGCCGAGGTGAAGCCTCGTTTGCCATTGAGATGGGATGACAGTGGGTGGATGTCGTGGAGCTGTCAACCAGCTTCAAGGGCCCTCAGATGGGCTGAGATTGAATTAGCTCAGGAGACGTGACAGGCATTCCTTAGCTGCGAACCATGCGGATCGAATACTGTTGGTTCTGTGCAAAGATAGTATGGCATAAGGGTCCGGGATGTGGGTACACGATTCCGGTGTAAGTACAACCAACAGCATTTGCCTTCATGCCACTAGCACGTGAGAATAGGACCGAGGCCAAGGATCCGGTGTCTTTCCAAAAAGAGCAAGTCGCCGGTTTGTAGGACGTTGTAGGACGTCTAAAAAGATTGGCCCTTGACTCTCATACCCCACGCTTGGATAATCTGATAGCTTACGGATGCATCGTGATCGTCGTGATCTACTGCTACGTAGGAGCTTGATGCCACTGGAATCCCTTCAACGAGACTGGGAATATTCGATTGGCGATCAAGATAGAAGGCCGTGTCTCTGTTTGAGCCGAAGATATACTCCACTGAGAGCGCTGGCCAAGTTTCATCGCTTTCGGAGCGAGCTATCGGGTGGAGGCTCTCCACTTGAGTATTCTGTGCCAGTGGAAATTCCAGAATACGACGTGTGATGCCGGTAGAGTGGACCGAGAACTGATACTGGACTCCATAAGAAACATATTGGTTCCCTAGAATGCGCAGTGGTATGTCTTGGGTCACCGGATAGAACGAGGCATAAATGTGGCTAAGGAGAGTATGAGCTTATACGACACAGGCATAGTGTTCTCGAATCCTCAACGGTCCACCCGGAGCTCCCGTTGGAAAGGTCGTAAGGAGTCTAGATCAATGCCGCATGACGTGATTCTCAACGGGTATCGTATATGCAAGGGCAATGCAAACAAAGATGCGGACAAGATCCCTTGTTGAGATATGCTTCCGAAGACGGGTCCGTGACAACGATCCTTGGGGTGGTAATAGGCAAGGATATAGCCGTGATAGCTCAGGTGGGAGGTCAGGGATGCCTGCTGTCAAAAGTGATAACGGGAGCTAGGGTCCCTATAAGATCGATGCGGCACGTCGGTTAGCGATCTGTAACAAACTAGCCATGGGTAAAGGTGGAGAAGAACGAAAAGAAGCCACTGAAGAATTCTTCCATAATCTCGCCACGAGGTTGACAAGGAGTGTCAAATCCCCGAGGTTCCGAGACCTTGCGTTTGCCTTCTGGATGATGAACCGATAGAGTCATGGTTGATGTTGAAGTGAGGTTGAGTTAGAGTCGAATCTGCAGCCACAACTACGGAAAATTAATTAAGCACCCGCACCGCACACACACATCACACTTGCCTAGGTACCGTAAATAATCCAGACAACACCACCTCGACCTTTCTGAATGCACAGAGCGGTAATTAGATTAACGAGAGCAAAAAGAGAACCCATCGCCGCACATGACATCCGATTATCCACCGCCGGTGGGAACATAATATGTATGCCCTTGCATCTCCGCCGTGGGCCGAGGCACGAAGGATCGGAAACCTGACTAGGGACCTATAACGACCCTTCAATATTGGGCTCAAGGTTGTCTAAGCGACGGAAGATTTCTCGAATGCCATGCGCCATGCTTCTAGGACATATCTGAACGCAAGGGTCTTTTGCTTTTGTCAATCTATTCAGCTCGTCCATCGAAACCTCGAATGATTCTCCACCAGCATCGACATGTGTCTCCTCCGCTCAGCTGTTCTGTTTCGACGAGTCATCTGATAGCGAATGCATGCCGATGGGAGTATTTCGCTACAAGAGCGGTTTTCAGCCGAAGCACATGCCTTCTCATACAGCACTTGAACTAATGAAAAGTATGCTATTTGCCCGTATCGGAGCTGTCTGGACCTGTCGCTCCCAGGCTAGACACTCCTATCCACAGCCTCTTCTCGGTCCACGGAAGCTGAAACTATCAGGGTTCGTATTGGTCAGCACGCAGCAGGGAATGTCCTTTCCTCTCCCACCGAGTATGTATTAGGGCCTGTATTAGTGTCTTCCCCCTTGTTCACGCATTAGGCTACACGTACTAGTCATGGTGGTCGTTTGCCACTTGGACCATCCTTTCGGTGCTGGTAACCAACATGTTTCCACTTCAAACCCGTTCCAAACATACGCCTGGCTCTCGATTCGCCTTATCCGAGAATCTGGCTCCATCATCACGACACCGAGCTAGCGAGGGACGTGCTCTCCCGGTGTCAACTACTTTAGCCGTCAGCTAGTCTGTGAGGCGTGGTGCGAGTCTTGCTTACTCTTGTTTCAACCGATCTCACCATTCTCCATTGCTCCGGAGCCGGCTGGTGAGTATGGCATATAGGTAGATTAGAACCCTGAACGGGATCAACATGTCTTTTCCCCTTTTCCGACTCTTTTCCCTACTCCTTTGGCGCTTTGAACGGTAATTTGACTGTTCGTAAAATTCGGTCTAAGACCAACTACCTAGAGTCGCGACTCAATGAAGAACGACATAGTAGAGCTCCTCGCAAGGGAGTTGTACGCAAAAGCTGCGGACGCAAACGCGACTTCAATTACTACCGAATATCCTTACTCACGGCTTCAACATGTCGGATACTTTATCCTCTTCTTCTTCCCAGCATTGGCCTTTGTCGTCTTTGTGCTTCGTATCTACAGCCGGTTCACGACAAAGCAGTACAGTTGGGGTAAGTTGGCATCTAAAGTGACACAATTTGCAAAAGTAGCAGTACTGACCATGATATTTTCAAATAGATGATCTACTCATTTCGACGGCAATGGTATGCTATTCAGGAGATGTACTATCAACCCCCGTAACTGACAATCCTTTCCAGGTCCTCTCCGTTGCTGAAACTATCTGCTCTTACTACTCGATGCGCGAGAACTTTATCGGAATTCACAGAAGCGAAATACCCCCAAGATCTCTCGTAAATGGGCAACGCTGGGCCTTTACCATTCAGATCCTCTACAACCCAATATTGGCCCTTGTCAAGACGTCGGTTCTCCTATTTCTCCTCCGTCTCAGCGGCCAGAAGCGCGAAGTTCGCCTCTCCATCCTCAGCCTACTCATATTCAACCTCGTTCAAATGGTTGCCACGTTTCTTTGTGCCGTGTTTCAGTGCACGCCTGTCAGCTTCTTTTGGCTGAAGGCGTCAACCAATAAGGCGGATATCCCGGACGGATACTGCATCAACCAAAATTCCTTTTACATCGCCACCGCAGCTCTCACGATATTCACGGATGTTCTTGTTATTGCACTGCCGTTTTGGATCTTTCTGGGCCTCAAGTTGCCTCTCAGGGTGCGAGCAGCAATCATTGGAGTGTTTGCCTTGGGCGGAGTGTAAGTCAAGAAGAAATTGGAGGCTACTTGAATGAAGATCCTGTCGCTGACTATTCATAGTGTCACCATCATGAGTATCCTTCGCCTAGCTTGGATCATTGAAACTGCTTTCTATGTCGACTATGCCGACATTAATGTCGACTTCAGCTACGATATCCGCTTCACCTACTCGGCCGTCGAGACCAACATTGCTATCATCACGGCATCAGCACCCGCTCTCCGCCCGCTCTTCCTCAGGTGGTTCCCCAATTTCTTCTCAGCTCTCAAGTCTTCCGGCAACAAGTATTCATATACACATGACGCTTACGGCCGATCGGTAACGGCGACAGCGAAACGGTCGCGTGGCGGTACACGAGGGAGCCTCCACGGGACGTTTCCGCTTAAAGACATGAAGGGCCAGGGACGATCGGAAATCAGGTCGCATTCGCCGACAAACTCGGAAGAGGAGATTATGACGTACAATGGAATCTTGAAGACGTCTGAAATTGCAGTGCAATATGGCGAGAGAAGGCTACAATCGCACCATGGAGATGAGAGTGAAAGCGAATCGTCACGCTTGGGCTATACTTCGCGTAGCCACGCCGGATTTTAGTTTTCATTTTTGCTTGAGTTTGTAGTACCTAGATTAGATAGGCATAATACAGTATAATTCCATCTTGACCTAGTGAGTTTTACCTTGCAGGTATTGCGCAAGAACACGACCATAGGTTCCCTGCAGGACGATCGTATAAGCGGATGAAACAGCGTCACGCTTAACACTGAGGTACACGTAATCTTTTATTAGCAGTTTGTTCCCATGTCTAAGTATACTTGATCCCTTATTTCGGCAATCCAGAGCTATTTCATAGCTGTCAGACCGACTAGTCGATGGCCATAGGTGGCCTTTCGTCGTGAATGTGCATTTTCCTCAATGTATATGTGTATTCAATTGCCTGATTCCATCATGGTTAAAGTAGGCAGAACAACTGGTTATTTTCCGTACTTTTTTATTGGTACGCCTTCGTTGTGCTCGTTAACAAGCCGCATGTAAGCTTGACGTTGACGTCCAACTGCCCCTCACGATAAACCCAACCCCCACCTGGCCTCTGGAGGGAGACGTGATGACGTCTTAACTCTCACCTTTACTTTCACTTTCACGCGCCTCAACTTTAAGCAAGTTCACTACAAACAGTTTGAAACCTCATCACCATACACAATGACAGAGCGTACCGTCCTCGTTACCGGTGCCACTGGACTTTTGGGGCGCGAAGTCTCCACGGCTTTTGGGCTCAAGGACTGGACCGTCAAAGGAACAGGCAACTCTCGTGCAGATGGATTCAACACGCTCAAAGTCGATCTCACGAACGAGGACGAGCTAGCAAAGACTCTTGATGAGACCAAGTTCGAGCGCCCATCATTAAATATAGGCTCAGAGCAGGCTAACTGAGGTGTCTTATACCTTCAGGCCCCAGGTTATCGTCCACTGTGAGTAACATGCCGTTCTTGATATCTAATACAATGACATGACTGACCGAAATAATGATCAAAGGTGCGGCCCATCGCTTCCCAGACAAGGTCGATGGCGACCCCGAGGGAGCCAAGGCACTCAATGTTACCGCGAGCAAGCTGCTGGCCCAGTTGGCTGCCGACAGGGACATTTTTGTCATCTACATCTCTACCGACTACGTGTTCCCCGGAAAGCCAGGAGACGCCCCTTACGAAGCCGATGCTGAGCCTCGACCAACCAACCTTTACGGCCAGACCAAGCTGGACGGTGAGCGTGCCGTGCTGGAAGCGTACGCTCAAGCTGGCAAGGAGGGGTTGGCCGTTGTGCTCCGTGTTCCCGTGCTGTACGGCAATGCTGAGACGCCGGCAGAGAGCGCGGTCAATGTTCTGATGGATGTGCTGTGGAAAGCACAGACTCAAGGAGCCGGGACCAAGATGGACCACTGGGCTATTCGGTATCCCACGAACACTGAAGACATTGGAAGAGTCTGTCACGGTATGTTTCACCCTCAACCAAGCCACGCTCTGTCCTCTTCTGAGTCATTCTCCTAACTGATCAACAATATGCACAACGTAATGCTGCATTTTGCTGACAACCAGCGCAAGACATCTCGGTCAAGTACCTCGACACTTCAAGCAGCGACAGAGCTGCTCTTCCTCACATCCTTCAATTCTCAAGCGAGGACCGAATGACAAAGTACGAGATCGTCGAGCTCTTTGGCGAGATTATGGGCCTTTCAATCGAGGGAATCAAGCCCAACACCGAGGGGAATGATCCGAATGCCAGTGTGCAGCGGCCGTACGACTGCCACCTGAGCACAAAGGCGCTGCGAGACCTGGGGATTGATGTTTCGACGTGCGACTTCAAGGGCTGGTGGCGGCGTGAAGTTCGCGCGTTTCGCAAGTAAGGGGCGCGCGCTTCGTGGAGTAGCGTGTTTTGCCAAGGGAAGCATGCTCGAGTCGTGTTGGAAGGGAGAAAAGGGGGTGCTGTCTCGGATCTGGACCCTTACCGCAACTTGTGGGTATGTGTAGGCTCAGTCTGGAAGCCCACAATCTCCTTGCCTCTTCGTTTTAGGGCCAGTCTGAGGGAAATGGTGAGTTTAGTCCTAATGGACATTATCGTGGAAAGACACCGTTGAGATAGAAATTGACATATCTTTTACCCTAAGGCTTCTGGAAGTTAGGACAATGTCATGATGAGGTTTTAACTATTTCTTGATATATCCTTGCTATGTCATGCTCCTGTCGGGGGTTTCATGAGAATCCCTCAGCTGAAGAGCTGAAGCGCTGCAGGACGCTTATCTGCGTGCAGCTTTTACAACCCATATTCAACAAGCAAACTACAAGGCGATGTGCCGTGTTACATACCATGAGTTTTAGGCCCAGCCATCTAATAAGATGGTGTGAAATTGTGTGTTCATCCTCTGTCTCTCATAGACATTGACCGAGTCTGGAATGGATCCTCAAGGCCCAAGAGGGTGGGATCTCGACCCTGGCCTCTTAGAAAGTAGATGTAAATCTGGTCTCATACCAGACTCTTTGCTAATGCATAGCAGAGCATACCATTGTCCCTACTGTCTTGCATTGCTTCTTTGCTCTGTTGTGGCCGTTGAGGTTTAACGAGGGAGAATGTGCCTCTCGATTTCTGTTATTTTGGAAGGTACACCCTCATCCTCACTCTTTCCCTTTGCTTTCTCGTCAGCTGCCTTTTCGTCTAGGAACGTTGACATATTGGGCCCCGGAAATTCCCTCCCTTCAACCACCTCTTTTGATGATGTGCGATTGATCCTCTTTACCAAAAGTCGAGATGTTATTTCCTTGTTGAACCTCTTCGAGATTGACTATTCTCCTGCTTCGCTGGACTCCAGCAAGATCACTTCCTTCGACCTGATCTAATCTTATCATACGCATACGATCGAGCCGAAGGGACAGGATTGTCATCCACGAAAGCAACAGCGGAGGGGAAGAGAGCAGTAAGAGAATACGAGAAACCCTGTCGACGATCACGACGACGAACCTTGTCCCTTTCAGGGCCTTTGGATCTCCAGTAGGGCTGCAGAAGCGCTATCAAGGGTCGATCCTCCACTGCAGGAACCGATTTTCTAGACTTTCTAGCGGCGCCGCTGAGGACGGGCCGCATCAAAATGGCGTCGTCCACGGCGGTAGTGGCCGCAGCCCCGCTACAATTCGGAGACCATGTTGAAAAGCAGCCTGACGAGATTAAGCCGCCGTTGCCAAAATTATCAAAGTTTCGCAGTCTCAGAAGGAGAAGTATCTCTTCTCTCAAGCGCCCAGCTTTTGACGTGTACCCCGATCCGCCGTCAGAGGGCCATCATCTGGCTCATGGGGACTGTTATCCGCGACTCGACTCGCCGACACTGGTGGAACGAATTACTCGACGTCGATCCAAGAGCGTTGAACCGATTAGTTCCACCAGACGACGACCATTTCCCCTGTCACCTACGACTCAGGCACCACCTCCTCCCGTATCTCCCATATCCTTTGTTTCAGCTGGAAGCCGGGGAGTAGCGCTCTTCAAGGGCCTCGCAGAAAGCTTCACAGGGGTCATCGGCGGCTTGACCCCACGGCCTGCGGTGGGCGCCATTGGAAATGATGCCACAGGACGCCAAGGATCACAGTCGTCTGTGCCGTCGTATTCTCGCCCTTCAGCTCCCTCAGTGCCCCCAACCCCATCGCCAACAGCACCCAGCTTTGCCAGCGCATGCAGCAATTTAAATTTAGCGCCTGGGAATCCACATCACACCGCGCCGTCGCCCGTTGTCCCGGCCTTACCAAGTCCCCTGGCCAGTCCCCTGTTCACCTTGACACCCAAGTCTACAAACTTCCCACCATCTCGTGTGACCTCTTCTTCTAAACCTCTCCCCTCGTCGTTTCAGACTCAAAGTCGCACCCGGAGTTCCGCACGAAGCTCCAGCCCTAGCCGTGGCCGCAGTCGCATTCTAGACTGGAATCCTCCAACTCGACCCGCGTCTAGGTCGCCAGCGCCAAAATCGCCTATTTTCCGCACAGTTCCCTCCGCGAGCGACATCGCTCGTTTCAAAAGTCGCAATCTTCTCGCCCTCCGCGTCAACACTGAAGCCGCTGAACGTGTTGCGCAGCTCGATCGCGAAGACGCTAATCGACGGCACCAAGAAGAACAAGAAGCCGAACGCTGGGCCGACGAAGTTGCCCGTCTCGAGGCCGAGACTGACCGCATTCTCACCGAGCAAAAGAAGCGCGACACAGCGCGCATCCGCGCACAGCTTTCGACTTCATCGCCCAGGTTCTACAGGTTTTTTATCTTCGACAGACTGCCTTTTTTCTCTCGTGGTAGGCGATCGAATGCAGCTACAAGCCAGGCCGGCACTCCAAGCCCCCGGGCACCAACCGTCTTTTCCATCGACCTCAGCCGCCCCAACAGCCCCGAGGCTTCTCTATCTCCAGACAAGATGAGCTTTATAGAACAAGGTGGGAAGGGCATTGTCCCAGGAATCGATGCGCCTACCTCTGCCAGTAATGGAGGCGAAAGGGTGAGTGCCAGAGTGTGAGATCGACGGTATTCACCAGTGCTCATATCAGCTCTTCATTCTAGCGCGTGTGTGTACGGTGTCTTTCATCCGTCATCAACCTCCCCGTCACACCCGAAACTTCACCTGTAGATATCCTCTACTCGGCTGCCAACCTGACGACCCAGGATATTGACCCTAAAGCGAGCGTAATCATCGAGTGCTACGTCGAGCTGGGACTCGAGCGCCGCCTTCGCCGCTACGAACGCATCCGTGATGTTATGAATTCATGGGATCGCGACCAGCAGAATTCGCTCCTTGTTCTTACCAATGATATCTCTGAGAGCGACGACGCCGACCTCGATATTCAGTCGGTTCCCCGTACGCTAACCCCTCCTCCTGGTTTCGCTTTGCAGATGTACCATTCATCGCGACCGGGCAAGTGGAACAAACGATGGATCACCCTGTTGGAGTCGGGCCAAATGTATGCATCAAAGAAGTCTGACGCAAAGGCCTCGGACAAGGATAGCACCGTCCTCTGCCACCTGTCTGATTTTGACATTTACACGCCTCGAGAGAGCGAGGTCAGGCGCCATCTCAAAGCGCCCCGACGTTTCTGCTACGCCGTCAAGAGCCAGCAAAAAACGTTTGTCTTTCCCAATGGCGAAAACTTCGTGCATTTCTTCTGTGCCGAAGACGGTCAGCTTGCGAGGCGTTTCCGTGAACTTGTGCAGCGCTGGCGAAGCTGGTATCTGGTTAACAAGCAAGTTGACCTGCAGAAGAAGGACAAATCACACCAAATCTCCACGGAAATGAGCACAAAATCATCTCCTAAATCAGCAAGCACCGGACCAAGTGGTCACCGCTCCAAGGTTTCCGTAGACGAAACTCCCTACACCATCGGCGCTTTTCAACCGCTCCTTGACCTACACAGCTTTGACAAACCCCTGGAGGAGTTTGGTAAAGACCTAGCTCAGGACAAGCCAGGGCCGAAGCCTAAGCCTGAGCCCGAACCTAGCTCCAGGCCCTTATTAGAGCGCAGGCAAACTCAGAAAAGCAATGTTTTGACCAAATCTAAATCACAACATCGCAAGCACGCGTCACCCAAGACTCCCCAAGATGAGCCTCAGTTTTTTGCAGGCGGGCTACTGGGCGAAGGTTATGAGGAAAAGCGTAGGATTGCCGAGCGAACGCCTACCTACATCCCTCCTACGACGTCTAGTGCCTTCACTGAAGGTCCGTCGCTACTGAACGGAGGTGTCACCTCGCCCACGTCTCCCCAGGACAACAAGATGGAGTCGGCATCATGGCTGCCTTCAGCGTCAGACCAGTCGGCACGTTACCGTAGCCGGTCTGTCCGTACCACCAGAAGACCTACCCATGGTGACGTGAAGAAAGAAATGCCGCAGCCTCTTGTCAATCTCACCAACAACTTCCCCGAGCCGCCTCGCTGGCGTGAAGGTGTCGGCCAGGGCCATGGTGTTAAGGCGCCGACAGGTGGTCCACTCATCAATCTTGCCACCGGTGGTCAACCCGCCAACATGACATACAACAATACTCGCAACACCTCTGGTCTTATCAATCAGCCTCGTATGCCTTCTTCCTCTTCTTCCATGGCCGCCGGTAGTCGCCCATGCAGCCGGTCCGCCGCCGGCATGCAGCAGCCCTCGAGTCGAGCTCCTCCCGTCCCCCCCTTGCCAATTCGGTCTCTTCGTCGAGAGATGACGCAGCCACTGGATAAGCCCCGTGGTCGTGATCCTCGTCCACAGGAGCCACTCATCAACCGTGCTGGGACACTGGGGGTTTCGAGCTCGTCCAGATACTAAGGGGAAGGCTGGGATATCATCCTCTTGGAAAGTCGGGTGATTCCGTTACGAGACCATGCAGTTTATGCCCGTGATGCCTAGACGAGAAGACGGCCCTTGACTACGATTCCGCAACAATCATATGCGAGTAAGGGGAACCTCGTACATTTTGAACAGAAAGCGAAGCGTCAAGGCAGGGGTTTGGTGTTGGGGTCTTGCTGGACGGAGGCGCACATCTAACGTCTGGCTGTTTGTAGTTTCTTTTCTTTTGTTTGTCGATTTCTTTTTGTAACAGTTACTACAAATCTGTTGTCTTGTATACTTGATGTATTCTGGCGGCGAAAAGCAAGGGCGGAGGGCCAGATACGAAGAGCCCATGATGGACGTTGAAGACACTTGATGAGCTGAGCAGGTTCCAGCTTCTGTATTTTGAATAAGTACGTAAAGGGTATGTTTTCATTATTCATCTTTTTTCTCCATGCTTTAGGTGACTTTGCCCGTTTCGGTTCATTTGAGGTATCTCAAATCTAAATGATCGTAACGCTCATGGTAAATAGTCTCGGCTAAGATGGTGACCTCTTCTAACTCTCCAACGCTTCTTTTTTTTTTTTTTGCTTTGATTTTTTCTACTTTTCTTTTAAGCGCTCCCGCTTACTTGCTACGCTTGTAAATCTTGGCCAGGAAGGCCTCAAAGACAGTCTTCTTGAGGCCCTCGCTCTCGTTGATGTTTTCGATGCGGGATCGGATCTCACCAACAACCTTCTCCTCGTAGTCGAGGTAGCGCTGCTCGAGCTTGAGATCGTCGTAGAGCTTCTTGACCACCTTTTCGTTCTCGTCGTTCTTGCGGCCGTAGTTCTCCTCGAGGATCTTGCGCTGCTCAGGGGTAGCAATGGCAAGGGCCTGGTTAACGAGCCAGGAGCACTTGTTGTCCTTGATATCGGTGCCGATCTTGCCAATGTGCTCGGGCAGGCCAAAGTTGTCAAGGTAGTCGTCTTGGATCTGGAAGTACTCGCCGAGAGGGATGAGGATGTCCTCGGCCTGCTTGAGGTTCTGAGGGGTAGCGAGGTTGAGCTGGTGGAGGGCGAGGGCGACGGGGAGGTAGAAGGAGTAGTATGCGGTCTTGTAGATGACGATGAAGCTATACTTTTCCATGGAGAAGTTATCGAGGTCGACCTTGTCCTCGGGGGCGGTGAGCAGGTCGCACAGCTGGCCGAGCTCGGTCTGGAAGGTGGTCTCATGGAAGAGCTCGATGAGGTCGACGTAGGCGGGGTGAGAACGGAAGTACTTCTTGAGGAGGGTGTAGATGGCGGCCTCGAGCATGAAGGCGTCGTTGATGGCGACCATGCCGACGCCGTCCTGGCGGTACCAACAGGGCTGACCACGGCGGGTGATGCTCGAGTCCATGATGTCGTCCGAGACGAGGAAGAAGGCCTGGAGGAGCTCCGTCATCCAGCCAAGAGTGGCGGCCTGGAAGTACTGCTCCTCGGTGAGGGGCTTCTCGAGGAGGAGGGAAACCGAGTCGGGGACGGACATGCCGCGGTTGCATTTGCCGCCGAGGGGGTTGACCTCGAGAGACTATTCGAGTCGGATTAGCAGCTTGGACTTGCGCGATGGTGAACTGTAGTTACCTTCTTGTACCAGTCAAGCTGCTCCTGGGGGAGCTTGTAGGAGCGGGCATGATCGAGGAGAGCCTCCTCAAGCTTGGGGTAGACCGAGTTGAACTCGTCAAGAGTAGTTTGTTGAGCCATGATTGAAGAGTTTAATGACTGAAGTTGGAGTTGACAGACACAGAGCAAGATCGAGACAACGGAGAGCAAAGGACAAAGAGACCGCCTTTTTGAAAGGAAGAAGAAAGGAGGCTCGGGATTAATTGACTGGCTTTCGGGAGCTGCACGATAATTACCGGTTAAGTCTAGTCTATCTCTTTGGTTCCATTGGGTTGCTCTTGCTTTTGCCCGTTGTTTTTATTTAGCTTGGCGACGGCAGGAGGGACTTGTTTGTGCCCCTCAGCCCCTCTTTCCTCATTCGCGAATTGGGTGGAGGGGCCGCCCACTTGATTAGTTGATTTGCTCGGTGAGCCCCAAGATGGAGGGTCTTGGAGAGGGGCAGCGGGCGGTGAGTGGGAGCAGAACCTGGCAGTTAGGGGTCGTAACGGGCAGCCAAGACGCTAGGACCAACAGGGGATGATGCTGCCCGCCTTGGAGTGACGAGCGAGGTCTTTCAAGTTGGTCCTTTGCATCTATCCCATGATATTGTCGTTGTTTCAGAGTTCAATTGACTGCTTACAAAGATCTAATATCACAGATCCAACCGTTCGTAAGGACGACCGGTCCATATCCATCGCTTGTAGGCCTGGTAATACCCTCATATTCGATTGCGAGATGCACCTTCAACGGAATGACATGATGCCGCGATTCCTGGGGTGGAAGTTATAATGCTCATGTGCTAAGCCCCGCCGTTGGCCGTACTGTCTCTATCTCGTTCCAGATCTACGGGGACGTGATGTTGCTGTATAGTGATGTTGTCCTCGTGTTTGTTCCTGATCTAGGTATTCCTCAGGTCATTGAGCTCCTATATTGTTGGATAAGGAGTGCGATGGCAAAGGTGCTCACAAACACCTCACGTATTCTCCTTCTACATCAAGAGACGTCAGAGCTACACTTGTTTGCACTGCCGATTGCCTCCTGATCCCGCACTCCTCGAGCTTGCGTTTGCATTACATAGAAGAAAGGCCATTCTCTGCTATAAAGGATGCGGATGGCGTGATACAAGAATATTGCTTTGCGCAGGGGATGTGTTGCAGCGTTGTCGCGACGGCAACACGTTTGTGAAAGAAATCGTGGTGGAAACCTTGTCTGCAAACGATAGAATCACCGTACAACTCGAGGTCTCCGGAAACAAGCACTACATCAGCAGGTGTCCCTACAAGGTCAAGGATTTAATCCGAGATCAGGGACTTGACTGTCCCTTCGAAGTAGGAAGCAAGCCAATTGTTTCAGACTGGATATTTCAGAGTGCGACGGCGACATAATAGAAATGGCCTTCGTCGCTAGATCTGGACTGCTTTTATTAATCGATGATGGCCTCCGTCGGCGGTTCCCCGAGGCGCTAAGAGACAAAACCCTCGCCTGCTGAACGCTGGGAAGAGCTAACTTGTTTTCTTTCGAGGGTGGTAAACTGGCCTCGGGCGAGTACTCCCTCGGCCTTTTTCGTCTGTAGGTTGGGTTTTGCTCGCTCTCCTGGACCTCCCCGATCGCTTGATCAGGTGTGTTCTTCGGAGGAAGCATGTCGTCTGGCTTCGGTGTCTGATCGTTCACGGTGGCCTCTGGCGGTTCGGGGATCCAAGCTATTATGCTGTCCGCGACTGGACCATACATGTTTGATACGGGTGTCTTCCCCCGAGGCCTTTTCGCTTCGATCCGGCGCCATTGTTCAGCAAAATGTCGTTCTTTTGCTTTCCAAAATTCGATGTCCTCTGTCGCTGGTGTGCCATCCTTCATTACAGGCTCGAACCAGCCACGAAAGAGTAGTTCGTCTTCACGAAGGACCGCGAGACCCTCGGCACCTTGGTTGTAAAGAGCGAACATCTCGGATGCAACAGTTGATTTGTAGCGCCGTAGGCGATTGAGTGGATCTCGAAAGAGGGGGTTGGGGTCGGTATCGCTATGCCAGGTTCTTGTAGAAGTTGTAACTTGAGATGTGGAGGACTGTGACTCCGATGGAGTGGCATCTGCCCCCAGTTCTCGAAGATTAGCCTGCGTGAGTTTCATGGCGGTGGTGGTGGGATGGTTAGACGCAGAGATTCTTGACGACGATGGCTGGTGCCACGATGTTGGATCGATAAGTGAATGCAAAGAAGTAAGTTGTGATGATGATCTGACTCAGAGGGCGTGGCCCGAGTCTTCTCTTCATGTAGCCTGAGACATTCATGCAGCTCCAAGAGAAATCAGTTGGCTCTTGATTGCCCCTCTCGAAACTACAAGCGCTTCAGTACGATAGGTTGGTCGGCCTAGCCGCCTTCAACTGCCTGACTGGATGTTACTTATACAAGTCATTGCCTTCCTCCGTGCGTCAATTCAATATGATCCGTATCATTTTCCAAACCCTCTGCCCACGAATGAAAACAGCATCGACTATCTTTCCAGTGACAACCGCGACTCCGAGATCCCCCCATGACTCCCCAACGCCTACGATTCGGTGCAACAGAACCAATGTACCTAAGTAGAGCCATTCATAGGACTATTCTACAAATGAGAGAACGGAACTCAGCTGTTATACTTCAGGCTATGAATTCACCGAGGTAGGAAAGGTCTAGTGAGTTGCTTTGGGCTATCGTGGAAATCGCATTTTCTTCTGTAACGCCTGTAGGTATGTTATATCACCACCGAGACCTCACCAAGTTTGCCAAACTTGCAAACTCAAGACTCTAGTCCTAGTCTTTCAACTCCTTCCATCGTCTGATCCCTTGTAAGACGATCTGCTCCACGCGTTCATGCCACTCGACATCATTGTCGTGAATCACTTCCAGCGCGTCATGCAAAACTCGCTCTGATACACGGTTGTCCAGCATCTCGACGATACACGCGACATTGAGTCCCGTGCTACGGAACCCCTCGACAATGACATCTACATCGTACATATGCGCCAGCCGAGTATGCGTTGGTATACTGTCCATGTCTTTTCGATTCTAGTTGGCCGAGTTTCATGTTAGCAGCGTCCCATCTGGTTGATAGCAGGCACGGCTACAGGCATGAAACAGCACCTTTGCATACCTTGCAGTCCTCACACTTGGATCCCATTGTATCAACCCATCTGTCACACGCCCATTGCCCCCAATGGTGGTTACAAGGCCAGCGCATCGTCCTTGTCTGGTCTATTCTCTTGTTTCTGCTGTCGTAGTGTTCTGATCCGTCGTTCTTGGAGCTGTTGCTTCCAGTGTTCGAAAGAAGACAGAGACCGTGCTCACTCATCGGCCACATGTCTTCTGAATCTTCTCTTATACCGGTATTCGCTCGGTGAGAGAGCTCTACACTGTCGTGATTCGCATCGCACGTGCCGATACGCACTGTGCAAGGTCGCAACTGACGCGCTCTCTGTGGGACGTCAGGTATGTTGACGGCTATGGGAACGCTGTGATACATGTCGGTGTGTTGCGCAGACTAGTTCAAGGGCGTCCAATTCACTCGCCTAGCAGGATGTCGAGTTGCTACATCTGCGATGAAAGTGATGTTATACACAACCCAGGAATATCGTAGCTATTTGACAGTGAACGGTTAGTTGCGAGCGACCACAGAGTTGGGAGCCAACTGACTTGATTCTCAGGACGCTGCCGGCATTGCCTACAAAGGTTTCTGGGGAGGATGAATGGATGGAATATCCCAGCCAGAGTCAATCAAATTGCGCAGCAGGCTTAACAGCTTAAAAGTTATTTACCAACCCCCAGCTCTTAAAGGCAACGGGTATGGCCACCTGCAACGTCTCGGTGGCAGACTTATAGAGTTGGCATCTGCAGCAAAGAGGACAACAAAGCCGATACTGACTTATCAGACGTGCAATAAAAGCTCTTTTGTTAGGGTGCGTTATTGGGCTCGTTTCTTTGACGCCTCCTTTCTTGTTCTATTCTTATTCTCTCAAGCCGCTCTTCCAAGTTGACTGGCGTCCACTGTCTGGATTCCCTATACTCAGCAGCCTCGACAGCGTCGAGAACAGCCCCATAAAGTCCCCGGTAGTTGCGAGAGATGTGCTCGAGTGCCACAGCGACTAGGTTGTCCACGTTAACCTGCTTAGCGCTGTAAATATACTCGTTGACCCTCTCGTACGTGATGCCGCCACTCTGCGAGTGTTGGTCGAGCAGGTATCGCACAAGAGCCCTGTGCACGTCTGCGGCAATCAACTGGTTCCCTGAAACTCGTCGCTGTAGCTTCTGTGGAAACGGTTAGACAAGCCCTCGAGGGATTGACTGTAAGATATCTCCTTACCTGGCAGTCAAGACAGGTGCTCTTGTCGAGGAACACATAGTTGGAGCACTTGACTTCTGGCGTCCAGCAAGAGAGACACGGAAACACTCTGACGCAGCTCATTGCTTTTGTTTACCTAGGGATTAATAAGGGAAAGATGTTTAGATATGGAGTCTGATGTTAGTCTTTGAGGGAGCTGGCGTAGGGCGTAACTCGCTCGCTGTAATACAGAAAAGCATCAGGAGAGCCATTCGATCGACCGAATCTTATTTCCTCATATAGTAAACAGTTGAGAAGTAGCCACAGAGTGATTTATAAAGAAGACATGACCGAAGTTGTAAAGCCTGTTAATCCCAAGCTTGAAAATGATCGTTTCGTCTCGTCTAAACTCCTCTTCAATATGGTGAATCAATAGCGTTTCTTAAATTGAGATGAATTCCTCTCCCTATGACCAGCCAGCATAAAGGAACAAGAGCAGTTTCTCCATAAGAATTGAAATACTGGCTATTATCTTTTTTTATCGTCATCATTGTCGTACTGCATTCAGTGTTGGGAGGACGGGTCACAGGCTATAATATGACTGATAATCTCATAAGATTCCAGATGCAGCCTGGAACTAAACAGCCTTAGGTAAAACCGCATAAAGATCAATGTCAGAAATGTATTTATTATACGAGAATTCGAGGTTATGTATCACGGCCAGCTTTCGAGGTTCGATAATTTTGGAAGTGCTGTTCGTCTGTAATGGCATTGTAAGTGAAGAGATCTGAGTGAGTAGCTGCAACGTTGGTTGAACAGGTCATCACTAGAGTGGGAAGTGTGTTTTTCGCTACTTGGCAGATTAGTGCTCAATTTCTTTCAAAGGAGATATTTATCCCATGCATTGCTGTCAAGTGTTGGCGGTGTTAACGTGCGACGTTAATGTCCTTCATGAGTGCACAGTGCTTTATACAGTTTATCAAGGAACATAGCACGGACCTCAACTCGCGACTGCTTGTTGATATGATCACGGTAACCGCCAAAGTCCATGCTCATGACAGCTCTGAAGCACGTTTCTTCACCAACAATTTCACTCACTTATCTTCGCTTACCGACTATCAAACCTCGACAGAGCTTGGGATCTTGGCCGACCCAGCTTTGAACGGCCAGCGCGTCTGCGCCATATCCCGACCTGAACTCCTACTCGAATGCTCCCCACCAACCAACCTACAAAACAAGAACGACGATGGCTCTGAGCGCCCACGAGATATCGCAATTGCGCGCTGCACTCCAAGACGCCGTGGTCAAGTGCTCAGAGAGATGTCTTTACCAGTCTTCGAAATGGTACTTTTCCTACCTCTTGGTGGTGCCTGGGCGCATAAGTTGACCATTATTTAGGGCGGCCGAACTGCTTAACGCGCTCCCCGAAACCGACGATGACGAACAGCATCTCGAATCTACAGATGCCAAGTACATCTCCCCTATATACGCTGCGAATAGCGATCCAGAAGAGGCAGCTCTCGAGGCCAAAGAGCTCAGCAAATACCTCCTAGCCAAGTCTCTCTTCGACTGCCGAGAATACGATCGCTGCGCCGCCGTCTTCCTGCCCGACTCCCTCCTTTCCAGCGTCCTCGTATCGCGAGTCGACCACACTTCAGCGTCTGCGCCCACTGGAAAAGGAAAATCAAAAGCGACCGACGCGTCCGCCGTGGTGCCGCTGCCCAAGATCAGCCAGAAGAGTCTGTTTCTCGCGCTCTACGCAAAGTTCATGTCGGGCGAGAAGCGCAAGAATGAGGACTCTGAGATGGTTATGGGCCCTCAGGATCTAGGAACGGTGGCCAACAAGCAGCTCCTGGTGATAGGGCGATTTCTAGCGACATGGTTTGAGGAGAGGACAACAGAAGATGATGAGGTGTTGGGCAGCCAAGGGTGGCTGGAATATTTGTGAGCACCACGATATTGCCCTCCTCACCCACATGCTAATACCCTTCCTCTAGATATGGTATGGTGCTCGCCAAAGAGAAGAACGACGACAGGGCGTTGGAGTTCTTCATCCGAAGTGTGCACAAGTATACCATGAACTGGGGTTGTTGGTTAGAAATGACGTCGCTAATATCTCGAGTCGACGACGTGAGTTTCACCTATGTTTCTTGGATGGTTGATATTAACTAACATGTTCCCAGCTGAATCGAATATCAAGACATTGCCCCCAGAATATCGTATCCTACATGTTCCACCTACACACCTCTCTTGAGCTCTACCAGCAAGGGCCTGGTCTCGCCAACTCTCTTGAGCAACTTCTCTCTATTTTTCCGACGTCCTCCTTTCTTCTCACCTGCAATGCGTTGCTAGCCTACCACGCAAAGGATCTGATGGCTGCCGAACAGCATTTTAGTCGATTGCTGGCACTTCATCCTCATCGGCTAGACTCACTCGACCACTATTCCAACATCCTCTACGTACTCAACCTTCGCCCGAAGCTGGCATTCTTGGCTCATCTCTGTTCGAGTGTAGACAAGTTCCGCCCAGAGTCTTGCGTGGTAATCGGCAATTATTACTCCCTTCTTTCGATGCATGAGAAGGCTGTGCAGTACTTCCGACGCGCCTTGACCCTTGATCGGTCGTGTCTGTCAGCATGGACGCTGATGGGTCACGAATACGTCGAGCTCAAGAACACGCATGCGGCCATTGAATCATATCGTCGAGCAGTCGACGTCAACCGCCGGGACTATCGTGCCTGGTACGGACTGGGCCAGACATATGAAATGCTGGAAATGCATACCTATTCGCTGTGGTACTACAAGAAAGCTGCTGGGTTGCGTCCCTGGGATGGAAAGATGTGGATGGCTGTGGGCTCGTGTCTGCAAAAGATGGGCCGGGAACGCGATGGTATCAAGGCTCTGAAAAGAGCATTGCTTGCCGATGCATATTATGACGTTGGCAGCAGCTTTGGAAGCGGAGATCTCCTTGGTAGTCGCAGCGCCACGGGGCACATGGATCCCGAGATTCTACTGCAGATTGCTGCAATGTACGACCAGATGGGCGAGGAGGAAGAGGCCAAGTCATATATGGAGCTCTGTGTCGCCCAAGAAGACGGCGGTGCGGCTGCTGAAGTCGACCCAGCAGAGTCAATTGCCATCCATAACGATTCACCGCCAGGCTCCGACAATGGCGCTGACGGCGGCGAGAATACTGCAAATGAGGGGACAGGCGTCACAGCAGCGACGAGCAAGGCGCGTATGTGGCTCGCCAAGTTTGCCATGCGCACAGGCGACTATACGGCGGCCGAGCGTCTGGCTGGAGAGTTGTGCCAGGACGGTGTCGAGGTTGAGGAAGCAAAGGCCCTTGTGCGAGAAGTGCGGTCACGGATGGAGGCTTCAGGGATGCTTGATCCGCTGAGCTAGGGTCATCGGCATTATCAAGCCAGACGACTGTGACGCCCAGGATGATGATGGTTTCCGACCGGCGGTTCCCGGCGGGAGGCGTCTTATGAGATTATGCATTACGCAGCTTATGAACTGTATCAGTAGACAGGGCTTGAGGTTCTGAAGCCTCGAGACCCATCGACAGATGATTCTCATCAGAGCATGGTCAAGGTATCGAGTCGAATCAATGGTGACCAGACGAAACACCAACATTCCAGTCGTGCCAATACACTGGGTCGCCAAATGATCGTCAGGCAACTTCCCCGGATCTACATCTTGTCGGACCAGGTTTTTTCCCTTTAGAGATCATGGCTGCAAACGGCATACCGTCGAGGAGTGGTATAAAGCCAATCTTGAGAAGAGGGGGATCGGCCCGACGATCAAAGAATGGCTTTGAGATGAGATGAAAGCCGCATTGATCATCTGCGCCGCTCTACTTGTGTCATTATTTGGGCATTGTAGATGGAAAGAGAAAATTAACATCCAAATAACAATACGTCAAAAAGCAAGTGATATTTCCATTAATTGTTCAAGTATTAGGTGGTTATTGAGGTCTCATTCCCTCTCTCCGAATATGCTTTAATGAATCCTTGCAATGCGATCACTCTCTGCTCTATGTATCGAGGTAACTGACACAGTCCTTTGCTTCAAATCGTATAGTTCCAGTGCCTTGTATCTAGACACTACATCGTAAGCATCGTTTTAAGTTTCATAGTTGATCGCCAGATCAGATCAAGTTCTCGTCCAAGTTCCAGATGAAGACGTCGTATAGAGTATGCCGTTCACCGATTTCCCAGCATCTCCCATTGGGCGCGATTAGAGGATCATAGCAGCAACGCCAACGATGATAAGAGCACCGAAGCCTTGGCTAGCCTTTGCGGCAGCAGCAGTTGGAACGGCGGCCGGAGCGGTGTCGGTAGGCGCGGCGGGGACAACCGGGGGTGCCGAGTCAGTGTCCTCGGGACTGATCTTGACCGGGGGGGCCGGAGGTGCGGGAGGTGCCTGAGAAGGAGGATACACGGACTTTGCCGGGGGAGGAGCCGGAGCAGCAGGTTGGCTTGGCACCTGAGAAGACGTCTCGATAGGGGGAGGAACGAGCTTGCTTGGAGCAACGATAGGAGGCGAAGGAGCTTCGGGAGGCGGCGCAGGCTTTGCCGGAGGAGCAGACTTGCCTGGGCTGGGAGGGAGAGCTGAGTTTCCTGGAGGCTGGTGAACAGGAACCACAGGAGGAGGCACAGATTGGCCTGGGGGGAGAGGAGAATAGACAGGTGTTGCGGGAGGTTGAGGAACCGGAATCACAGGGGGAGGAGCAGATTTGCCTGGAATTGTCGAGACGATGGTAGGAGGATAAGTCACAACCTCAGTCTTGTTTCCGCGGAATGTAGTCTTGACCACAGGAGGGTATGTAGGCTGAGGGACCTGCGTGTACGTGACCGTGCAGGGACAGTCTTGCAAGAGTCAGTGGCAGATAATTAAGTATCAAAGAGGTAGACTCACTGGTGACAGTTATGTAGTCAGGGGTCGTGACGGTATAAGTGACGTTCTTGTGGAGGAACTTGGTCGGCTCCTGATAACCATGTCAGTGCCTGCTGTAAACAAGATGAAAAGCTCAACATACTGGACAATAGAAGACGTAATCGTTGGTGAAAGTTGAAACAACGGTGGTGCCAGTCGCCGCAGTATAGTATGCGGTGTCGATATTAGAAGGAGTCTTGGTGGTGTTTCTTCCAGGGACCTTTGTGGCAAAGCTCTGCGTCGAGTAGGGCCGAGGCGTCTGAGACACAGCACCTGGGAGCAGCATGGCTGCAGGGAGGACCTGGATGAACCTCATTCTAGGCTTGGAGGATTTGATAGAGATTTGAGAAAGGAAGCCAACCGCTGTATTGACCTGAGTATAGTTTCTTAGGATGCGAATAATGTTGGTGGTGTTGTAACAAGGACTCTTGACAACTGGAGGGAACCTGTCTTTTGTACTCGATCTAAAGCTCTGCGAGTGGCAGACTCCTATCTGGAAAGCATCGTCTTGTGAGAGCAACTAGCCCCATGGAAGTATCCGCCGGATATGCCGTTGTGGTATAACCCGCCATGAACCTAGACCCAAAGTATTGTTGGCCTTGTTTTCTCAGCTTGATAAGGCCTCCAACAGCAGAAACATGGCCGCAATACATGATGTGAAAGTAGACTTGGCTCAACGGCGCCTCTTCGGTGGTAGGAAAGTATCATGAGGACAATTATTGAGTAGACACGAGTAGATAAACCATGGCATCGTGCCTAACCCGGTAAACAGAAGTGGTTATAGATGCCGAAATTGATGTCATAAACACAAGGATCAGCGAATTGTATGTTTTGAATCCGAGTGGAATAAGGTTGCTTAAGCTCTGGCATCCGAAAGGGGTTGTTGAGCTATTCCAAATCCCTGACAATATTCCACGAAGCGAGGCCACCCATAACATCTTTCTCTTCTTTATCAGTAGATGATGCAGTGAGACCCTTGTTCTAAAACGCAAAAGAATGAATAATATATATGCGGTATAAAGTGATACTCTGGGTATATAATCTATAATAGACAGGAATAAACTATTAAATTTGTAATGGCGTTATCATAACGTCGGACGGGGCTTGCAAGTATAGAAAATAACCATCAACAACGTTAGCCCCCTCCCCTCTATAAATCCCTTGCGGCTGTGAATCGTGTGCTAAATATCATTGTAATGTACGCCAACCGTCGTGGTCACGGTGACCTGCCCTGGCTTTTGGTGGGCTGTGCTGATGCTCGTCCGTCCTCCACTGCTGCTCTTATCCATCTGGACCATCTCGAGATCACGGCATTCGAGGTCTGTCCATGTTTCTGACTCGTTGTCTGTCAATGCCGAGAACGGGCGAGTATCGTCGAGGTGTTGGCCCTTGGCGGTGATGAAGGTATTCGACGCGCCGGTGCCCGGTGGATTCAGTCGTGGACCTCGAGTTCGCATACGAGGAGCTCCAGAGGCTCCACTCGCGGCGTTGGCCCGCTGTGTGCTCTTGTGAATGGTGCCGTAGAGGACGAGGTTCAGGATCGGTTTCAGGGACGGGAGACAAGCTAAGAAACGGGTTAGGATATCGTGCTCCGAGTTCCAGAAGCTGGCAATCGTGAAACATACCACAGATGGTGGCTATATTGACCTCAATGCCAGTCCACATCAGCCCTTCGCTGAACAACCAAGTAATATCTGGGTTCTTAAAGTCTAGTACGACTACAAGGTATAGTCGTGCCAATGATACTGCTGTAACACTAATTGTGAGGGTCAAGTTAGCCTAGTCCAAAGATCCAACTTGATTTGGGTGGTTTTGCGTACAATAAACCAACCATAAAGATGCCCAAAATGGCCATCTTTTGCGGCCTGTGCAGTTGCAGACTCAGAATATTCGGTATAGGAATGAGAATGATGAGGATATCGGTGATAATGTTTGGTATCGCGTTGGCAATGAAGAATGTGCGGACGTTGACGCCGCATGTGTAAGCCGTCGGGGGGAGAGCAACTTTAGGGTCCCATCTACGCCAGTAGGCCGACATTGGGAAGCATTCGAGGCTGGTTACGAGGATCTAGAGACGTTGTCAGCATACCGCGTGCTTGAACACTCACTGGAATGATAAAGGTAGTGATGAGCGGGAGGGACAGGACGACATACAACTGAAAGTCCCCAAGCGGCGACAATGGCGAACATGATCCAGATAGACCACCTTACTGCACGACTATTGTGGAAGATTCGCCAGTAAAAAGCAAGCATCGACCATTTGACCAAGACAATGCTGAATGTGTAGAGATATTGGGCAATGAACAATCCCAAAAAGTAGATCTTGAGTCCGTCTGGTGGTGTAGCCCAAACATGTTTGCCAAAGCCACCTTGACCAGCCACTGTTCAGATGGTCAGCATCTATTCTCTTGTAGAAGCAGAAGCAGAAGCAGAAGCAAGAGGACTCAACGCACTATAACATGTTACGTCGAGCATAAAGGCACCTGAAAACACCTGCAGTCAAGGTCAGCTTGTTACGAACAGATATTCTCACCAAGTGAGGCGAGTCAGCATACCAGCGATACCATGATGAGCCAGTCATCCCATCGCAGTTCATTGCGCGACAGTCTCCGCGCTGCGATGCGGAAACCGACACTTACAAGACCAGCAACCCAGGTGATGACAAAGGCCGAGATCATGGACGGGATCTTGGTCTCGTCAAGATCGAGTCCTGGGGGCGGGCCTGGCAGTTGTAGGATCCCATGTTGTTGTATCTGCTGCTTGATCGCCATCACGGTTATCGATCGATGTATGGTTCAAGATTGAAGAGACAAACATTTGGAACGCGTTTCACTGACGATGTAGGGCCACAGGGACGATAATAAACTCTGTTGGTTATTCTTTCTTGTCTGCCCTTGGACATGTCCTCACGCATCGTATTTCCAAACTCGGTGGTTAGGCCGGGAGATCGACGCTGTTCTAGGCCCCTGTATCGTTCGACACAGTAGGCACTACATGCAACGGGAAGCTTGATCATCAGCGGACACATTTAGCAAGAAATCACTCGGTCCGGTAAAAGTGTTGTGGCCAGCTAGCTGTTGGTTAGTCTCGGTGCTGTGTACTCCGTAACAAGTCGATAGTCTGGGATGCATCACCCCTGCAGCCTCGGTGGGCACGGAATGGAGCCGCACAATAGGCTTGAAGAATTTTACAGTGCGGAGAGAGTCTTGCTGATATTTACATAAAGTCTCATATATGCCCAGATAAAAAATAAAAAAATTAAATACAGAAGATGTGTTATAGAGTCAACGGGCTTTACCAACTCCTGTAGGTTGTGGCGTTGCATCAAGACAACAACCCTGCTAAGAAAGAAAAAACTGTTCTCGTGTATCGAGTGACGCGACACGAGATCGACAAGATTATAGTTCGAATGAAACAAACTAGTTATGAGTGGAGTTGAAGATACTGAAACTACTCTATTCAAGGCAGAGAGGCTAACACACTACTGAAGTCAACGGAGCTTGGCACGCTGATACTACTCCATACAGTCTAGTCACAGTAAAAAAGAAAAAGATAGTGCGGCTTGCACCACGGATCTGGCAGCCAAATCAGGCACAGTAACTTTGCACACCACGAGGGAACCCGGAGTCTAGTTTATTAGTCGTCTACACACAGCCTACCTGTCACGCCTGTCAGGCCTGTCAGGCCTGTGCCCCCCTTCTCGAACGCGTCTACTGCTTCCTGGCGCCGACCCAGGAACAGAGTATGAGCTGATCTTCCCCGGAGCGCAATCGGATCCGGGTCTAGCGCTTCGGTCACCTGCACTTACACGGCCGAGGGGAACCGTTTCTCGGCCTTACAGATAAAACATGACCAATCGCGAGTCGTGTCAAGGCTAGTAGTCAGCTCGACCAGCCCAAGCTTAGATGTATTCGTGCTCGAGATCCGGCGCAGCCTTGCTCGGCAATCCGGGAGGCACGTCATTGTCGAGCATGTCCTCAGCTCAAGTGCGGAATCTCAGCCTTCGCTTAGCTTTAACGTATTAGCTTGTTAGCTTCAAGCGATGACATGTTGGTTCTAGAAACACGACCGGATTCTGGCGTTTTTAAATTTCGTCTTGGTGTTGCTCGGCATTTGCGGACTAGGTCAGTCCAGATCCCATCACACACGTAATTGCTCCGTGGGCAAATTATTAAGATCGCCGCGACAGCTGGGTTGAAGACTTCAAGAACTTCAGAGCGATACAAGGGTGGGAGCTGATATAGTACATGGAAAACATTAAAAGATTGGCTGAATTATCAAGCTGTTTTCTGAAAGAAACTCTGACTGGGTCTGGCTCAAGAGGAAACCCGTTGCCCACGACCTGAGTCATGAGTGAGTCACTTCCAGTTTGAATCTTTAGACCAATGACGAGAAAATACAGAAAGAGCGTTTGTCCTTTGCCATGGCAGCCATCGCATGATCGGCACAAGCATAGGGTAGGGGCCCCGGCTATAATGCAGCGTGATACTTTGAGGGAGTAAGGGGCCGTTGTACTTGCAAAGAGCACCTGCGTTGTTGAAGAGAAATACGCTTCCGCCGCCACTTCCCGCTAAACCGGTCGTCCCTTTTATTCTTGACCCGCTCGAAATCATCATTCTGATAATGTCCGTACCTCATCACTCCATGGTTCTGTGATCAACAAAAACCTCTTCCGACTCTCCTTCCATTGCCGTCGCAATTACCAGACAAGATCGCCAGACTGGGTTGCCCCCAGGGTACCAAAAAAGGCGGGAATAGCTCCCACATATTTGCTTCAGTTTGGCTACTGAGGTTTAAGGTAAGCAGTAGATACTTATCTAAGGTTACCTAAAACCTAAGGCAAAGCTTAGTCCATAATACTTAAGAGGTCAGGTTGACCTTATGATAAGTATTTACTCTTAATTATAAGACTACGTTATGAGTGCCGACTGTGTTTTCCTTCACCTGCTTGGCGCCAGCGATTCCTGTTTTTTTGATACCCACTAGTTAGGTTGCCTCCGCCCCATCTCCAGTCCAGCCCTCAACAGCCTCAAGACGCACCAGTGTCAATCCCACCTCCAGTCATGGCGACTTGGCCGGCAACAGGCACGAGATCACGGAGAGCTCTGAAATTTGCGACTACGCTCTGTTCATTGTCCGTTGGCACCTCTTGACCACCCTTTTAGTCCAAGGAGGCCTCCAGCTTGATCTTGGGGGCTGGACGTGGGCGAGAATCTGCATCCTGTTCTTCCCCACGGCGCTTAGAGGGAGGTTGGCGACAAGTGTTGGTATCATGGCCGGTCTCCATGCAGCGGCTGCACCGAAGCCCAGTGCACGAGTCCGCCGAATGGCCCTTCTCGTTGCAACGCTTGCAAGTGCGACTTGGACAGTCTTTGCGGATGTGACCGTCCTCACCGCATTCGCGACATGTTTTGGGTCGGGGTTGATCGCAGTTAGCCACCTTGTGGTCGGGACTGCCGCAACGCTTGCACACAAACTTCTGCTTCGCGCCCTTGTCCTTGCGCTGTCGATTCCCCTCTCCTTCGGACTTGGACTTGCACTCCCATTCAGGATGCCCGACTTGATGACAGGGCGCGGAAGTCACCTGGTGGGCTGGAGCGGTGCAGGCGGAGAGAAAGTGACCTGGTTGTTGGCAACGAAGTCAGATGAAATCCTGTTCGCACTCGTTGGCGGAATAGCCGTAGTAAAGTGGCCTTCCTGCTTCTTGCAATATTCGCGCTCACATCGCTCATCGCACATGTCAGGCTCGCCGTTGGGACAGTTGTCAGTCGAGTGCTCATAGGTTTCGCAGTTCATACAAGAGTAGACGCGTGTGGTGAGCTTGCGGGAGTGGTGGTAGTCGTAAAGTTGCAGGTTCTGAATAGCCCCTTTACGCGTGTTGTTGCGTGTCTCCCAACCGACGAAGGCATGCGTTTTGTTGATCTTGGATGTTGCGACGTTGCTGGTTCGGGATCCAGGGAACTCGACGATAATGCTGCATTCGTTGTCTTTAAGATCTGGGTTGACGAGGGGGGTGGGGGAAACACGGTAGCAGATGGCCCTCATTTCGATTCATCTCTGACCGGGCCATCAGGAGACTCTGGAGCTGGACGGCGAAGTCTTGCATGTGAGCAGGAAGCAACAGCTCAATCGAGATGGGCTGTGTCGATCTACACAATTCTCGCAACTCGCGGAGCTTTCTGGCTAGGGGAATGCCCGCCTGGTCGATCCTGGACAGGAAACCCTCAGTGTCATGAATAGCGACTTGAAGACGAGTCGCGACAATAGTCAACTGGACTACTCTGTTGGGTGCCTTCTAGGCTCCCCTGCAGTAACGTTCCAAGGGCAAGTTGGGATCTGGATGATCCTGTGCCTGAACATCGACGATGTCAATTGCCCAGCCCATGATATGACCGACATATTCGTCAGGCTGGAAAAATCCACGAGCGTAGAGTTTGAGATGCACCGAAGCAGAGTCTTTCGGGCTTCTATGCATTGTGATGCTAACATCGAGAGACTTCGTTGAGGGACGGCCGAAGTACTTGATGTTTTTGCTGTTGGGGGTGCTGATTGGAACGTTGTCAATGGACATCAATCCTTGGATAGGAGGAGTCCATTCATCTTGTTCGCCGCCGTCACGGTTATACATTCCTCGAATATCTTCGAGATGCACATCAGGCGGATTGTCATCAGAAGCCTGTAGTATCATAAGCCAAACTGCCACGCACGTAAATATTGAAAATGAGGAAACTTACGTCGACTTTGGCTTCAGAACTCGCTTCATCACTGCCGTCAGGCAGATTGCCATCGGAAGCCTGTAAACATTCCAGATTAGACCTCCAGATGCCTTCGCAGGTAAGTAGATGGCTTACGACTTCCAAACCCCAGCGGGTCAGAACCTTCTCATCATCCATGTTGGCGTTTCCTGCAAGAGAAAGGTGGAAGTGGTAGGAAGATGTGAGGTAGGGAAAGTTGTATGAAAGGTGGGGAGGTTGCGAAGTACCTAGGCAGAGCAGGGAAACGCGGCCGACATACCAGCTTGGACTCTTATACACTTACCTAAGGATTAGGTATAATTAGGAAAACATTAATTATAATATTAGTATAACTTTTATAAATCCTCTTGGATTATAAATAATAATCCTGTAGGTTTAGGATGGCTTTAGACTATAAGGTAAAGAAAAATATAATAAGTCGAAAGGAACTTACTGTCTGAGCCTGGGGGGCAGGAGGGGGTTTTAATAATAATTGTGACAGTGAAGAATGTTTTGATATGAAGCGAGTTTGATGCGCATGCACAACTTCACCCATCTGCTTCACCAGCTGTGTAACCAAGCAGGCGGTCGTTTGCTTGCAAATATCAATCATATAATATTACACAGCAGTCGTGTTGATTTTGTCTCGTTACTCATTACCCCTATCTATCATCCAGACAAGCTACAAAGCCGACCAACAAGACCATTCACATCATTACACAATAAGACTCCCCGTATTATGCACCATTCCGATAAACCTGCGCACCCTGATTGCGAAACATAATTGTATCTCGCCGTTGCAAGACCATCAGCGCCCGATTCAGCGCCTGCTCACTGTACCCCTTACCCTCTACCATCTCCCTGCGCAGTGTTCCCAGGCTAGTACTCCAGCCGATCGGCAGCCGTCGCTTCAGCTCAGCCTCTAGGCGGTTGACCTCGTCGTTGAGCTCCCGGCTGCCCTGGTTGCTGCCTTGGTTGACAGCATCCATAGTCGAGCACAGGAAGAGACGGATGGCCTCGTCGACGTGGACCTCGGTGGCGATGGGGGAAAGGGTGAGCTTGGCGAGGGACTCGGTGATACGCACGATGGCTTCGAGTTGACGGACCGTGATAGGGATGGAGGAGCGGGTGTTGGATTCAATTTCTGCAGCGTGGACTTGGCGACGGATGGAGACGAAGTGAGATGAGAGCTTCTCAGCTGCTTCAGGACTGAGTCGAGGGGCACATCGGCTGGAGGTTGTCAGTATATGTAGCAATGGATAACAGGGTTCGAGAACTTACGTCTTGCAGTATGTGATGTACCGTCTCATTTTTTCCAGAGGAATTTCAGATTCTGCAAGCTCCTCCGCGCCACGGCCGTCCATCTGGATACTGAGAACGTGCCTCGCCATAGTCTCGTCTTTTTCTCGGCTGTGCTCATCCTTGACAATGTAAATCATATCGAAACGCGACAAGATGGTCGTCTGGAAGTCAATATTCTCGCCAGGGGTCTTCATGTCGTCGTAGCGACCAAAGATCGGGTTGGCAGCAGCCAGGACTGATGTTCGCGCGTTGAGAATGGTAGTGATACCGGCCTTGGCAATGGAGATGGTCTGCTGTTCCATGGCTTCATGGATTGCCACTCGGTCTTCGTCTCTCATCTTATCGAACTCGTCAATACAAACAACACCGCCGTCTGCAAGCACCATAGCTCCGCCCTCCAGGTAGAACTCGCGGGTCGAGTGGTCTCTTTGGACGGAGGCTGTTAGACCAGCCGCGGATGAACCCTTTCCGGAGGTGTAGATTGAGATGGGGGCTGCCTTTTCGACAAACTTCAACAGTTGAGACTTGGCTGTACCGGGGTCACCAAGTAATAGAACGTTGATGTCTCCTCTCAGCCTCATGCCATCAGGAAGAATCTTCTTTGAACCACCCAGTAGCAGACAGAGGATGGATTTCTTGATGTCCCTATTTCCGTAGATGGAGGGAGCAATGCAATCGGCCATGACATTGTACAAGTCGGGCCGCCTGCTCAGCTCCAGAAACTCTTGTTCCTCCTCCTCAGAGAAAGTGACGTTGCCCTTGGCTGCTTGGTCGATGTCGGTCTGCATTCCAACCGCCCTTAGGTAAGGGGTACGAATAGCCACCGCACCACTAGTGGATGAGTTCTTCGAAGCCTTGTTTTGATAGATTGAGAAGATGCCCATAACAGTGCATCTCGATCCAGGGACGACTCGGTTTGTCAAGTATCTGTCGGCGGAGATGAGGACGTGTCTTGGCAACTCTCCCACGGGAACCTGGTCCGGTGCCTCCTGAAGCTTGATGATCTGCTGATCGACGAAGCGCGACTTCTCATGCACAACAAAGTATGGATCAAGAGGACACTTGGGTGTTGGATCGTTCGGGATTCGGACACGGGCGCATATTCTGGGCAG
This sequence comes from Fusarium cicatricum, assembly GCA_021730345.1. Lineage (NCBI taxonomy): Eukaryota > Fungi > Ascomycota > Sordariomycetes > Hypocreales > Nectriaceae > Fusarium > Fusarium cicatricum. The sequence goes on from JAJODA010000431.1 coordinate 47,218, forward strand.
GGTGACGCCTGTGAAACCACCTAGGACGGGCATTTGTTGTGAATGTTGGCAGTTGCGGCATTGGATCTGAAGTTCTGTTGCCTTTGAGGACATGACGGAAGCACCGATGACGATGCCTGGTACTCGGACCAGCCGAGCGATGGTCATTGAGTCGAGGTTACGGATCGAAACATCTTCGGCGTTCTTTGAGTGAAGCAGGAGTTGATGTTCAGGAATCTCCATCTTTGGCTCGTGAGGAAAGACTATTCGATGTGTGCACTTCTTGAGCGCTCCTTCGAACTGTCACTGGTTAGAAGGGATGTAGTCGAGGAGTCGGGGAGTCCTTACTAGAGGGATGATCTCGGCAGGCTCAGAGGCCAGCCGATGCGCCAGCTCCTCATTGAAGTTGATCAAGTCGTTGATGTTGACATCGCAGTAGTACCTCTTCAGCAGAGCATTCTCCCGTAGCTGGTCTCTGTAGGGAGTCAGCATGTGCAAGGATCCGTGGCCATGAGTATCTGCGCAAACCTGTAGACAAAGTTGTTATCGAGACGAAAGTCAAGGATAAAGGTTTCGAGCTGAGTCTGAAGCTGCAGACGAGTATCGCCGTTTTCACCGAAACTCGGCTCGAAAACGTGCGTCGAGTAGACTGATCCGCTATCCATTATGGCCTTTTTCACGCTCTGATCTCTCCTTGGTCGTCAGCGAGCGCAAGAGTTGACAGGGAGTTTGGAGATCTTGTTTGTGGAGTCGTGGAGGGGCTCAACTCGGCATCTAATGTTGGAAGGGTAACGGTTGAGAAGACGCGACCCCCTGAAGAGGAACGCGTCGCGTTAAGTGGTTGCAGGTTCGCAATCAGCAGCCCAATTAGGCATGGGCTCAGCGAAGCTCAGAGCTTATCATCACGTGTCAATGCCAAGGAAATAAGCCGTTTAGGGGTGAGCTGCGTGGCATTACTTACAAGGTGCCTGGACCAGGTAGCGGCTAATCCGGAGGCCTATTGATGATGACGGCGCATCTTGAATTCTCTTAATTGTCATTTCAGAATCTCTTCCATTGCTTGCGTTGATGTACGCTTCTAGTCCGAGTCTTTTCAGCGATGATACCCTAGTAATACGCGACACCAGCCGTCAATTCCAGCTGTCGCAGAGTCCCGTCCGTCCATCATGTTCTCTCCCAGCGCCGCCAAATCTTCCGACAACCTCTCTTCTCTGTCTCCCATATCAAGGGGGGAGTTTTCGCTTCATAGGTATAGACGCTACAATTTGCGCTCTTGAATAAGGCTGACAGGGAGGGGCGCAACGATAATAGACATGGCCAGATCCACCCTCTTCCAGCATCGCGACGTGGCTCTACAGCGAGCTCGATCCATTCAGTAGGAGGGGTGTTGGATAGTGCTCCCAGCAACTTGGCAGCTTCAGTCTACGAGTCAAGCCAAAATGGTTCGTCCCAGGGTCCTAGACTCCCTTCTTTTCGACTAGAGTTGACCAAGAATAGCTATCTCGACCCTTCTTCAACCTCCGATAGTACGAACGGGCCTCCAGCCTCACACTTCGGCCCCGACCTCGAGCGCACACAAGCCTCCGACAGCGAGAGATATCCCCCCAGTCACCCTAACGAATATCAAAAAGGTCGATGTCGACGAGTTCAAGCCATACTTGACGCAGATTGGCACGCTCTATGAGCAGCTCAAAAGACTAAAGGAGAGTGACGAGGAAGAAGCAAACAGTCAGAGGGCAAGTCGTCAAGAGGTCTCAACTCCTACGGAATCAAACGATGGATATTTGCGACCAAGCTCGAGATCTCGTCCGACCCGCAAAGGCTCAACCGCATCCCTATCATCACTAAATTCGAATGAGGGCTCGAGCCCAGTCCGAAGGCCCAGCGCCGCCTTTATCCGAAGACCAACGCAGGGGCCGCCGCCGCTATCGACCATTCCCACTGTTTACTTTGACGACGACTTTCATCTCGAGAATCCGCGAACCTTTGACGTTGTGAGTGAGCGATCAGAAGTCATCCGACCCGCCAACTCGGAGGAAGGTAATGGTGCTATTAACGGAAGCGCTGCTGCGCCACGTAAAGCCCTTGCTACCAACGCAATCTTACAAGAGAAGCTGTCCTGGTACATGGACACTATCGAGGTCCATCTTATCAATTCGATTTCGACTGCATCAACCACCTTTTTTACGGCTCTAGGGTCCCTCAAGGAGCTACATTCAGAGGCTGCAGAGTCTGTCCAAAGGATCAAGACATTAAGAACGGAACTGGAGGCGCTTGACGAGGAGATAGCAGCCAAGGGTTTGGAGATTGTTCACAAGCGGCGACGCCAGGAGAATCTGCGACAGCTCAACGATGCTGTACTCCAGTTGAAGCAGATTGTCGATGGAGTTGCGAGATGCGAAGCATTGGTGGATGAGGGTGAGGTCGACAAAGCTCTCGCAAACATCGATTCATTAGAGAAGCTCATCGCTGGCGAAAGAGATGTGGCCGCTGAGAACGAATCAAATATTCAACTACGAGATTTACGATCAGCTTCCGCCTTGCAAGGGGTGAATGCCGACCTTGCGACTCTAAGATCTCGCATCGGAAAGGCATACGAGACCAACTATCAAAACATTCTCATTCGCGACTTGCGACGACACGCTGAATCAGTCTCGTCACAAGAGATCCTGCTTCGATGGAGCAACGCAGCGACCCGGGCCAAGGGCGGCCATGCACGATCACCTTCAGTGTTTCCAACCTACCTGACAGCTACCGATGAGCTCAAAAACGAGTTACTCCCTAACATGGTCGGCCTCCATCGAGCGAAGCATATTGCGGCTGCAACCATTGGGTATCGAGAGACTGTCTTGCGCGAGATTCGAAACTTAATCCGCAGACCGTTACCCAGTTCTACGGATGACGACAATGAGTCCATGATGTCCGTTTCAACTGCTAGCGGAGGTCGGCATCTATCGAACCAGGAGAAATCGTCTATCCTGGCGCGGAATCTGCGAGCTTTAGATCCCGAAGATGGCGAGCAGTTGCTTGTCAAGATCTACATTGGAGTCACGGAGACTTTGAGGAGACTTACGACACAAGTCAAGGTGTTATTGGAGATCACCAGCTCGCTAACCGACTCGCCATCAGGGGATGGACTGAAATCTCCTTCGATCCGGTCCCCTCTCTCCAGCCCACGACCAGACCGACATTCTGGCGGCCCCTTCAACTCGTTCTTTGAAGTCCAAGAGGAACTTCACAAGAGCCTTGACGTCGCCAATCTACTTGGTCAATCCGTCGACGTGGCAATCGAGAAGATTGTCAAGGTTCTCAAGGTCAGGGCTGAACAAACATCACAACTACCTCTCACCCTCTTCCTCCGTTACTTCACCCTGAACCTTTACTTTGCCAACGAGTGCGAATCGATATCTGGTCGCAGTGGCACACCTCTCAAGACGGTGGTTAATGGCCAGATCAAGGATTTTGTGCAAAGAAATCGCGACGCCGAGATGCAGAAGCTTGCTCAAGGAATGGAATCAGACCAGTGGAACGCCAAGGACTTTTCAGAGAACACCGCCGACTTACTCAATACAGTTCTGGGTGCTAGCACGCAAGATCCCGAACAATGGACCGACAGCACCAAAATTTGGATTCCTGCCTCAGAGTTGGAGACAACAGGAGGTGACGACGATACCGTCGAGACTAACGGGACCGGTAAGGAGAAGATCAGGACTGCCACTATCGACTCGGAGAATTTCTTGCTACCCAAGTCGGCATTTTTGTGCCTCGAGGGAATTGTGAAATTCTCGCATCTCATCAGTGGAATCCCGTCCATGACCATCGACATTGCAACCTCTTTGATAGCGTATCTCCAACTATTCAACTCGAGGTGCACACAGCTTATCCTCGGTGCGGGTGCAACACGATCAGCAGGGCTAAAGAACATTACAACAAAGCACCTGGCCCTGGCCTCTCAGGCGTTGGCCTTTACAGCTACGCTCATTCCTCACATCCGAGAGTTTGTGCGGCGCCATGCTGGTTCCGGAGCGAGCGTGTCGAACCTCATGGGCGAATTCGATAAGATCAGGCGACTACTGCAAGAGCACCAGGACAGCATCTACCAGAAGCTTGTGGAGATTATGAGCGGCAGAGCAGCCATCCACTCGCGCACCATGAAGTCTATCAACTGGGATGCCGACGGTGGCAAGGGCGTGCATCCGTACATGGAGACGCTGGCGAAGGAGACGACAACTTTACACCGCGTCTTGACTAAGCATCTTCCGGACACGTCGATCCAGATGATCATGCTGCCCGTGTTTTCTAGCTATAGGGAGCAGCTCGGGTCAAGCTTCAAGGATGCCAACCTTGACACTGAAGCTGGCATGAAGAGGTATGTTTTACTCATTCGTGTGTCTTATGACTATATGCTTACATGATCTCAGCATGTTGAACGATGTCGAGCTCCTCACCACGAAACTTGGCAAACTGGACGGGTTCGGAGACACGGGAGAGTATCTGCAAAAGATCATCAAGTCCAAGCAGGTCAAGAAGGAAGAGCCAGCCGCAGAGAAAGCCACAGACGAGAAGAAGGAAGATAAGCCGAAGGAGGACGAAGCACCGCCTGCAGCAGAGCCTGCTGCTGCCCCAGCCGAAGAGAAGAAGTAGGCCTCATGATGAGTTTCCGACGAGGGGGGGGCCATGTTACGATTAGTTTTACGCAAAAGTGCCATGCTGTTGTGCACACCCACAGCACTACCTAGAACGTTCTCTCTGTTTGATGCCAACGAATTTCCGGTTCACACCCACCAGCTTGACAATTGCAGCATGAAGGATTGCGCGTGCATATGTATCTGCATCTGCATCCTCCCGTGCAAGACTCATCCGAACATGACATTTGTTTTCTGTCTTGGCGAGAACCAGGCCGCTGGGTTCCGAGTATCTCGGCAGGGTTCTCGTTGGTGCCACGCCCCTCCCATGTCTTTCTTTTTGTTTTGTTTTGTTTCTCTCGGTCTTGAAACAACTGTTAGGTAGACACGTGTAAGCTGACAAGAATCCTTTCCGAGCGGGAGACGATCCTCCCGAAAATAAACGATGAGCGGGATTTAATTTATTTTCCATCTTAATAAAAAAAAAAAGCACAGATCATGGCCTGAAGCTATGGCCAGAAACAAACACTTGGCTCTATTTGTCTGACGGTAGCCCAAGTGTAACCCCCCCCCTCTTATAACGAAAAAGCTTACAACGAGCACCGCCGAGGCTCTTTGACCTTGAGGGGTTCTTGATTAGTACACAGGTCAAGGGGTTTATTACACCATCCAAGGGCTGATGTGACACCCGCGCGGGGTGTTTTACAAAGAAAAAAAACGTGCGTTTTCCTTGTGACGCGCGGGAGGGAGAGACAATGTCTCGACCATGAAACCCTGCTATTATCACGACAAGTCAATCGGTTTTACTTTAGATATCAGATCCGAATGAACGCCTAGGACTTGATCGATCAACTCAATCTTGCAAAACCAGCCTCCCCGTTTAACAACAGAGTTCAGTAGCTTCCACGTACGTAGAGTCTTACGTGTTCCTTAGTAAAAAGAAGCTTTTTCGCAGAATACAACCCAATGTTCCTGAATAGGGTCGTATCCCGACCGGGGGGCAAACAGGCACAGCCTTGTCTGACATTCATACGCTGTGATGCGTATCTGACGTGGCCCCTTTTTGCACAAAAAATGTCATCACTTCTCGCAATCTGATTTGTTGCATGCAGCCCAAGCCCACCCTTGTTTCATCTATTCCAACCTTGCATATAATTATCATACTATTTTCATCATCAGCCCCCGTGCGTCTCTGCCTTGTTTTTCACCGAGGTCTGTGGAATGATTTGTGTGAAATGGGTTCAATCAGAAAGTCTATGTGCAAGATCTATGTGCAGCTGTTCAAGAAAGTCTAAAAGTCTTTGTCCAAAGAAGAAAGGTCTTTTGCAAAAGGCCCTTGACGAGCCCCTCTAAATATTTACAGAGAAGTTTGTAAAGAAGTTGTCAAAGTGGTCTGGGTTCCAACGAGTGTGAGAAAGATGTTCATAGAATCTGAAGCGAGTGCCAGCCTCGACCCCCTTGCCAATCCAAGAGGCATCAAGCCTGTGATGTTTGTGCGAGAGCGCAGAAAGAGTGTTGCTGCTCCGCTGTAACCTCTCCAAAGAGAAAGATGAATTCCCAGTCCTGTCCGTTTGTTTTTTCTTGTCTGTCTGTGTATTGTCTTGTTTCCCATCCGTCCATAAGCGCCGCCTGCTCCGCCCATAGTCTAAAAGCCCGGAGTTGTTGTCCTCGCGGTCAAGAAAAGGCCTCGGGTTATGAAACTCGCGAGGGGTATCTTTTGGGGTATGTGAAAGTGAATCGTGTTGTGTAGAAGGGGATATTTTTTGTGTCAGGATCATCGTGTCATCGTAAAAGCAGTGTTCAACACCGCAACGTGAAAGGTAAAGGTAGAGGGCAAGGTGTGAGTAGCCGTCCGGGCTAGGCCATGTGGGCGTTTACTGCGAGGACTTGTGGCCTTTGCCAGAGCCAAGGGTGGTGATGATGTGAGTCTCCTTGGTCACCTTGGTCTGGACGTCGTCGGGGAGCCAGTAGCAGTTGTCGCAGGGGAAGACCTCGCAGCCAGACATGGGGGTCTGAGAGTTGGCGGGCCACATCTGCTTGACGCCATCGTGGTCCTTGGGGTTGACAATGGCAGAGACGTCAAAGTAGGTCTTGCCCAACCAGCCGCCAAAGGTGACCTCGCCGAGCATACCGGGAGTTCGAGCACCACCCTCCTCGACAGCGTAGAAGTTGCCAATGTACTGGTCGGGGAAGTTGACGGTGGTCTCCTCGGCGCTGCTGACCGTGACAGAGTCGATCTTGTCGTAGCCAATGTCCGAGTCGAAGTGGATGGTGCGAGTCTTGTCATCCAGAGTCCTGAAAGTAACCTGGCCAGCGGCAACGTAGGCGGCCGAGGCAACAAGGGTCATGAGAGCAGTACCGAACTTCATGTTTGCGGTTTTGGTTTGTTTGTAAGTTGTTGGGGTTATGGAGAGATAGTTTTATAGATGGTTTTGAGTTTCTCGATTGCCGTCAAGACAAGAGTGATTGTTTGTGGCGTCTGATAAAGGACTGAATCAGGACGTCAAGGTGTTTGATAGAGTTGCTCGAGAACTAGCTCGTGCGTGATATGTCAGGGACAGTGATGACTCGGCTTCCAAAAGGAATGAGAAGCTTGGAGTATTCAAGAAGGAATGATAGTCCGAAGACAAGAAGTTTGAAACAAAGGACAGTGAATGCGGGTTGATCAAGATGAACACCAGGGTAAAGGAGAGAGGGAGGCCCGTTTTATAAACAACATTGGGAACCCAGAGACCTGGGATGCAACCCACGGACTGTTACCCCATCTCCCAGTCCATCACTCCTAATCCACTTGCTTGTCGAGATCAGATTTGTCAAGGAAAACGTTGGAACGCCTCAGTGGGTCGGCACGCGAGGCGACGTCTTTGATGAGACGGACCCGGCGCCTTGAAAGGGGGGTAGGACTCCCGCGATGGGATGCCGCTATTGGAACCGCCGGTAGAGCCGCCGGGTGGCCACGAGTATGGCCATAGCGGATTGCCATCAAGGGGGGAGGGGCAGAGTATCCACGGTGTGGGAGGACCGCCTTGACTGCTTGACTGCCAGCACAGTAAGCGCAGCTCTGATGCACAGGGTAGACCAGAGTCTGAATCGTCCCTTTGGTGGTACGTTGTGGTGTCGTGTCGTGTGGTGGTGTGGGTTAATTTTGGTAGTCCCTCAGTGGCCCGTGAGATGCTTGATCGGTCGCGGCCCGCCAGCAGTTGGCGGCAACAAAGCAATGACCCCCTAGGCCCCCGGACAAAGAAGGCCACTGTTTCAAAGCTTCTTTTTTTGGTCTCCTTCATCTTGTCCTGACACTTGCCAGGGCCATTCTCGCTCTTCTCATTCGTCGCTGTCGAAATGAAACTTCTTTGTCAGTTAGAGCCTCATCTTGGTGCTCATCTCCCTCTCGCCCGCGCGACGACAAAGATGCGAATCGAGTGCTGGATGGATGGTTAGTGGGCTCTTGTTCCCTACCGTACGAACTGGGAGCCCGACCACACGACAAAGAACACCCCCTTCCCTCCCCTGCCCATACCACATGCCGACACCAAAAAAGCTGCCTGTCAGCGACTCAATTGCTCCCAGTTCCTGGGCTAGAGCAAGGGCAAGCCCCCGAGAGCATGGCCAGGTGGATGACTACCGTAAAGAGCACCCACAAAATCGCTCTTTTTTTCTTCTAGTTGCATTTTGACTTGGCGCCGCTAGTCTCCTTGGCCCCCTCATTGGCTCAGCCTTTGCCACCAGTGCCTGGTACCTGACAGAGTCCATGTGGTCGGCCCTGAGAGGCTTGTTTCGAAAACCGCCCAGCCGTCCGAGGCTGCGAAGGTGTGTGCCAGGGCTTGTCAGGCTTGTTGAGGGCTGCGGGAGGTGGTGGGAGGCGGCGCACAGGGTCCAAGCCGTGAGGGTAATTGCCCGACGGTGCGCGTCAGAAGCAACGCTCCCAGGCCTGGCATTCTAGGCACTGTACCCGGAACAGCCTGGTCGCCTGCAAGCACTTTGAGAGTCCCGTACTCTGTACCGAGTATATACCGCTCGCTGAGGAACAACCTGGCACACCCGAGACTTCGGCGAAAACTCTGAAAGCCTGCCTACTGAGGTGACGACAATGTGGCTTGCCCGGACCCTCTATCCGCCATTGACACGTGGAGTCAACTCGGACTGATTCAGTGACTTGCCCGCATCGTTGTCGTGATTCCGTAAAATCTGACTTTTCGCAACTCGGGCACTAGCAGCGCCTGCGTTGTTGGCAATACTTAGGTTAAGCATAGCCATCGGGAAGCCAAAAGGCACGCGACCAAATGATTATCTTGACAGCTTTAGAATATTTCCCGAGGGCAGAGACCCTTCCATCGCTCGTGGATCATGATTCAGACCTTGGGCAGTTGACTAGTGTTGGTGAAGTAATACACGACTCAAGCTGCCCTGCCACGTTGATACGGCTGAGGTTGAGCGAGATAAGCAACCACAAAGTCCGGGTGTGGCTGGTCGAGCAAGCTTTTCGCACTGCTTGTTGTGCCTGGCCATCAATTTCCCAATCTTCACCCAAATGCTACGCTCGTCCTCTTGCCAGGTACATAGCCTGGATCTCAGCGGGAGCCACGGAGCTTATGCCGCGTCACCAATCAGCAACAAAAGGTAACTTGTTTCGAGGCTCTCATCCTTGCCATCCACGATTAAGACCTGGGTTATTGATTCATCACTCAGGCTAATGGGCGAGCACCGGGTGACCGGGCATGAGGTGCGATCTTGGTAGAGTGGTGGGGTCCTGCGGGAAAACTCTGTTGATGCCGAGAGAGCAGGGTGCTGGGCATACGTGAGCGTGATGGCGCCTTAGCATTTGTGAAAATCGCGCCGGCGGACGACGTGACGACGCGTTGCATGAGGAGGCTGGGTTAGAGGCCGGGCTCCTTGCCTGAGGCGTTGACACTAGAGCCCAGGATCCACGCATCCGTGCCAACTCAACCGTAACGGAGTGGGAACGCTTCCTGGCTTTGCGTGAAAAACGGCATCTCTTCTTTCTTCCGTAGTCCGGGCCGTCTCGCACAGTATGAAACTGTCATGGGCGGTGCAGCGACCGCGTGGCTCTAGCCTCGTTCTCGAATCCCCCACCTTGCCAGAAAAGTGCTCCGTTCTGCGGCCAACAACCGAGTTGGTAATCCGACATTGTCCTGCCATCATCATATCGACTGGCAATCATTGGCGCGTCTGAATTCTGTCAAGTCTCCAGCCAGTCTGGCGTTCTTGTCCGTTGCCTTGGTTGTTGACTCGTCGATCTCAGGCTTCGACCGGGTTTATGCGAGGTGCCTTGATTCCAGTTGACTTCCTATTCTCTCCTAGTCGCCATCAACTGCAGGCTACCTCATAGCTTATGGGCTTACGAGCCGGCCCTTGAACCGGATCACCTAGTTTTTTCGCTGGAGTTGTTTCAGCAAAGAGCTTCTTGACGCGAGTCGAGTATAGGCGCATGACCCCCCAGTGTATGCAAGACGATGGTTTTCTTTTCGTACGGAGTAGACAGTTCACTCTGTCTTTGTCGCCGTTAGTCTTTTGCAACTAGCTGTCAGTATGTTGTTGGTGCGCCAACACACACACACACATACAAAGGTGCCTGGACTTGGTCAGAGGTTAAAGCAAGCCCGTCCTCCTGTTCGTCCAAATCCACAGTGGCTGCCAAGTGGATGAAAATTTTCATGCAAAGCAGTATCGACCGCTGGCAAAGCGAGGTTGAGTGGCAAGAGACAACGTGGATTACTCAAAGAGTCCCACACTTGTGTCGATTTGGGCCTCTTTGCTTCTGTCCACTTCGTCTGCCTGGAGAATATCCAGGTTTGATGTGTGATAGCGGCCAGCATCCGATGGCAAGAATGTGACAGTAATCAAAGTCGTCCAGTTTGGGGCACCGGCAGCACGCCGCTCTTGCTGTTCGGCGTCACTTGTGGCCGAAGGCGCGCTGTGTCTGATCCGTCACCGAAGGCGTCAGCTCCACTCCGAGGCTGCCCGCACGCCGTCTGCCGACATCTCCCCGCTTCCGGGTGCTCTTTAGGTCGTCTTCAAATCCTTGGTAACAAGGTTCGTAGCCAAGTAAATAGCACGAGTGGGATGTAGAAATTCCCTCATCCAGGTTTAGTCTGAGAGACGTCGTCACACTGGGTCGCTCCAGGATTTCGTCGAACTGAGGGGGTTGGGGTTGGTTGCAAACCGAGTGGACTGCGCCGCTCTCGTGTCAACACATTTGAGTTGGCGCATCGAATCGAAGTCGACACTTCCCTGGTTGTTTTTTGGTATCTCCGATAGAAACTAAGGACGATCGTCACGATTCGTCCAGGTTGGGCAAAGATCAGACATGAAAATTTGAAGCCTTTTGGTGAAGTATCCCGTAACATCCGGGCATGGTATTTGTATGGAAAACGATCGAGGAACACTGGTTTTGGGTAAGAGTATGTCACAAGTTCTCAAAATTTCCCTCTGAAGCTCGTGATCAGGCTCAGCTGAGATACGTTTGCGATAAGATGGGCGTCTTCATGTGCCCTCTGTGCTTGGAGAAGACGACGATGGCCTACCGTCCTCATCGTCACTTGACGGTCACGTTTGTTGCAATGGCGTTGAGTCTGCGTTAGTTCTTCTAGTCCTCTCGTACGTAGTAAGGAGTGAGTGCAGGTCGTGGGCTCGTTGCCTGGGTCATCTGGCAAGCTCGTCTCTCTCGAGCGGTGTGTGGTGTTGGATATGGGCGTCATGAACCTGACTTCAAGGTTACACAGTTGACGTAGGTTTGTGAGTGAATGGGATGCAATACAGTCGAGGGCGGCGCTTCACGAAACAAGCGAAAGAAGACTTCATTGTTTGCTTCATGGAGAGGAGAAGATTGAAGAAGCACAAGAAGAAGTAGAATCAGAGGCGGGGGTGGGATCTCGTCCCCCTCCTTCCCGCCAAAACAACCGGCCTTGACGTTCACGTGACTCCTCTCTCGAACAACCCTTTGCCGCTTGCGGCTTACACGCGAAATAACAACGTCGGTCACTCCTTTGCTATGATTTCTTTCGGCTGATATTTTACTCATTTGAATGGGAGATTGAATGTTAAAAATGGCTCGACTATTACCGGTAGCCGAGATTGACGACCTCTTTCACTGATCCAACCGAATCTCTCTCGGCAAAGCAGGCAGTTTCAGCAACTGGCGTCATCATCTCTGAAAGAACAGTGGAGTTCAATTCCACGCGTGTTTATCTGTAGATCCAGTATAGTCTTATCAATGTGGCTATCAGGGGCGTTCACGCATCGAAATAGAGGTTGGCTGTCCGAGTGCGATGAGCTCAACGCTGCATGACGGACCTTGGAGCTTCATGATACTCAAACCCACCAATCCTTCACCGCACTCTTGACTTTTCCCTGTCACTCAAAAGCTATTGGCCTAGCAACAGGTGCTCTTTGTAAGTATAATGGCCCATTACTCCCCTCGAAGTATCACGCTGCATTCCAGCCGGGGCTCCTACCCTATGTTCATGCCGATCAGGATCAATACCAACATATATAGGTAGTCCATGACTCTTCTAAACAACTATGAATTCTACTCCATATAAATATACACGTTGGCATTTAAAAACCCTGCGGCTGTCTTGCCACTGGCGATACCAACCTCGAGATAAAGGTGTTAGCGTTGCCTGTGGTGTTAAGATGCTGATTTCATGGCTCAACTCTCCCTTTACTCCGATAGGAAGTATTGCTATATCATTATTAGTGACTCACTGGCACAGCCGAACGGATTCCTTGCCCTTTGGGGCTATTGGAAATACCTAAACAAGCTTTTAAAATACTGTTTCTATGCGTGGTTCCAGGCTTGCAGTTCTCAAAACCCCCCCACCGAACAAGCATCATGGCCCGTCTAAGTAAATACCCCTGCGTCCCCATGCCTCAACCCCAGTTGCACATCTCTCAGCTCAGGGTACTCTCAGGCCCGATTGTGCTCAGTTTCGCAGGTACCGCGCTAGGTTCTTAAGCTGCAGCGCTCAGCATCGGCAGCAGCAGCAGCAGCAGCAGCGGCAATAGCGTTAGTCCCGTATCGAAGGTCATCAATCGTATGTCCAGGGTTGATCAGTCTTCTTTAGGGACAGCTAGTAATTATATACCATATCTGCTATAGCTAGGCTATCTCTTTATCATCGAGAAGACGGCAGAAGAATATGAGGTTATTTAGGAGCTTATCGGAAATTGCTTCGTGATCGAATGTGGGCGGGTTGGGAGATTCGGTAGGCACTCAGTGTAGCCCCGGACGAGGCCAGGATGTGTGAAACTAAGGGACTTAAGCGATAGAGCGGTGGAGGCATGAAGAGAAGCATGAAGAATACGCCCCCGTGATGGAAAATGAGGTCATGATGGGTTGAGAAGTAGGAGAGATTGAGGTGTGAGGTGGAAATGAAAAAGAGAGGTGGTGTAGAAGAGGAAGACTCTCTCAAGTATAGATTCTTTAAAGTAAAGAGTCGCTTCTTGGGCTTGCTTAAAGTCATACTCCTCCTCCCAGATGGTGCAGTTTCTCATCCAGATCCAGGGAAAGACACTCGATGATTTTGTCCGGTCGCCCAAGAAGACCATGGCAGGCATCATACTGCAATCGTTCAACAGTCCCGAAACATCTGTCCGACTCTGCGAGCTGTGGCATAGCGCCACAGGACGCTGCACATCGTTGGCCTGAAGGTGGGCGTAGTCCTCGATGAGCAGCTGCTAGAAACATATGACTTTCAAGTGTTTAACGTCAAACGTCATCGATTGGCCCGATGCGAATCGTGCCCGTCCTGGCACAGTTCGGTGGAGTGGAGAATCGTTTGATCCTTTCATTATGCATCGTCCACCGCCAGTATGGGTTCCGAGACAGATACCTCTCTCTGCCTTTATTTTGGGCCTTGCTTAGACCTATCTCTCTCTACCGCTAGTCGCGCCTTGGGTCTGAAGTACGCGATAGGGACGAGTGTTGTCAGCTCATGCATAGTTCCTGCATCCTCCATAAGAACTACGCCTGGCTGGAAGATCTGGTGTCTTTCTGTGAAGAACGAGCGGATGCAGAGGCGGAGTTCAACAAAAGCTGATGCACTGCCAAGTCGGAATTCGCAGAAGACCACAGTCGAGGATGAGATTGGCGTAGTAATGATAGTCACTTGGAAATATCGAAGGAAATCAATACAAAAGATTCAGTCTCTTAGAGGTTATTGTAGACAATATTAGCCCCCCCCCCTGATCCCATCATACCCAGGCGAGAAGACTGGACTTGTCGTGGTATGAGCCCCGGATAAGAAAGTACATGGCGCCGTTTGATCTTGCAAAGAAAGGCAACCGGGTTGCTACTGTTATTACTCCGACCTCTAGTCCACCACCGAGTGTTCAGCAGACACCAACTAGCAAGCATGTTACAGCGAGGCCACCACCAGCTCAGCATAATCTATCAACGTCCAGGCTGATACCTCTTTTGCCACATTCCCCCTGCTGCCACCGCAGGGATCTTCTATAGATGGTGAACAGAGGATGTGACAAGGGAATCTACGCATCACAGGGCAGTATCAGCAGCGTGTGAACTTGGGGGACGACTTTGGCCCGGAACGATACCTCACAAGAACCGACGGCGTCATATGCAATCCTGGATGCGCAACTCTAGGGTGCTATGTCGAGATTAAGACCAAGAGCAACCCTACCCAGACTCAAGAAGCCTTAACTAACTACCATGCCACGCGCACTACATTCGATGGCTTCATTCTTAGCAGACAGAACGGGAGCTCGGTAGGAGACGTGCCGATATGCTCGAGCGACCTCTGGAGGATAGACGAAAAAGGATGATGGCCAACTTCACCCAGGCAAGATTTGAAGTAGGCCTTGCCTGATCCTTCCACCGTTGTTGACGCTCTTGAGGTAATCAAATAGCTCTGGATATCGATCGTGGTGCTCGTCAAAGTATCACAGCGCACCAGAGTGTAGAGACCTATCCCCGTGGCGGCGCTTGACTTTGCGCGAGGAGGTGTGGGCATCGTGCAAGTCAATGGCCATGCTGTTTAGTGCGTACGTCGCTAGTGAATGATCTGCAAATGGTATCAAACTACTCACAGACGGTCTCAGCGACGCTCTTGTCAAACGTATCACGGCGTTATAGTGCACTTCCTGCAGCTGCGCGTTTAACCTGCCGATAGACGCCTTGCGCGCGGTTCCCTGCAAGACAAGCAACCATGGAGCAACTCAACGACACTTACAAGTCGCGTCATTATCATCCCGGACTCTGGCTTGTGGTGCATGGGTTTGGCCCCCAAAAAGTCGGTCTGAAGAGTCAATCTGCACTTTATCCCCGTCAAGAGAGGCTCAAGCTGCGGCCAAAGTCTCGGCCAGAGGCTGTGCAAGAGACGCATGCATGCGGACGAAGGAGAACACGGCTGGCACTCATAACTCCCAGCCCGGTCATACTTCTATTTGACTTAGTGAGCGTCTTATGATGATAAAGGGTAAATACCCATCACAAGAGCAGCCTACCTTCTGAGTATCATAGACTAAGCCTTGCCTTAAGATTTAGGCAATTTATATGAGTATCTAACGCTTGGCTAGCCGTGTTTCCGTTCACCCGCATGTCATGACATGTTGTCTTGCTCTGCAGGACAAATGATTTGCAGGAAGCAGTCTAGGATGACCTCGGTAGCTGCAGACTCCGATCCCCACTGGGCGAGATGACTTGCTTCCCGGGCCGGGCCGCTGGGCATAGGGTGACAAGGAGAGTACATATGCGAGACTTCAGTTGCGTGACGATGATGTCTTGAAGATGCATATGTCTTCCGCCTCTTCATTGGATGCAAGGTATCGTGACCATCGTGAGGGTGTTGTTGGTTAGGCGACAAAGGCCAGCGATGTCTTCTGCCTTTGGCTTCACTGGTTGAAGATTTCAAGACGCTCAACCACTCAGAGACGGTATTACTGAAAATGAGGGTGTGCTGAGCCTCGTTGAAGTCCAGAACCAACGAAGACAACATTCACCGCCCTTTGTAAGTCTGGAGACAGCCTCATATCCAGAGCAACTCTAACCAAAGCAGCATGATCGTCGAGGCCTGATGACGGTGAGAAGGCATTAGCAGTAAGGCCTCAATGGGGCTGAGGGAACGAATTCCTGTAGTGGATGGCAGATGTGTTGGCTGTCGGCTGCTAGTCCGGCTGCTACCAGTCCCGGTGGCGGTTGACAGCGTGTTATCGTTGCTTACTGTGAAAAAGAGCCTGTAGATTGGAGTAGAACTAGGAAGAGGCGATGGTCTCGCCTAGCGAAACTCAAGGGATCTTGGGGACTCTCCAGGGGCTCTCGGCTTTGGTGGGGGTCCTCGAGGCAAGAAATTGTGAAGGCCGCCACATTCGAATTCGCGAAGGCTTGATGCTATCAGGTTTACAATAACCACGGGCGAGGGGGGTCGAGCACACGGGAAGGTGACAATAAGGTTGCGTTTCCAGATGGCTGACATTGTGATGACAGTGATCTAGAGCAGTTGGCCAAGTCCCGGCTGTGATAACCCCTATCAAGGGTCGATGGGCGGTATAGCCGGGGATATTTGGAGATTCGTCAAGGCACCAACCATTGGGCTTCTTTGTCATTGTCCAACATGTTTGAACTTTGTGACCGTAACAACAGCGATATCGTAAGCCCAGGATGATCGGACTCGATGTGTCGAGCACATCTGTGTGATCATGATGCCTGCCCAAGACGATTGGGATGAACAAAGGCAAGATGATCCGTTGCGGGCTTGATGAAGACGACTGCGCTGGTCAGATCGGGGAATGGCTGAACCATGAGACAGCTGATGAACCCACGGAAGAACCCGGGCTATATCTGATCGCCATCGATCAGTTCTCTCCCCCTGAAAAGTATGGTTGACAGGCTGCTGGACTTGGGAGAATTCAACTGGCAAAAGGAAGAAGCGTCGGTGGCCCTGATAGGAAGGCCAGTGTCTAGCTCCCAAGACCCACTGTCGATGGGGAGGGTATGGGCGATAGCCCAAGCCCGGGCCAAAATTTACCGTGTCTAGGTACCGAGGCGAGCCATGGAACGGACCAGGTTCTCACGATGGATCGCTATAAAAACCGCCGAAGCCCGTCCTTGATCGATGAAAGGAGCTGCGGTTCCGCGACTGCTGATTCTGAAAGGCTCACAATGGCCTGTGCTTTCAGCGATGACAAGAGGCACTAGAAATCAAGCCACTTTCCACATCGATGGGTTCTGCACGAGTCCGAGTTGTGGCCTTCCGACGCAGCTCTGCGCGTTTCTTGAACAGGTCAGTTGATGCATGTCCAGCAGCAACTTGCCAGCTTAGACGGGACGCTGCTAACATAGGATTGACAGGACATGACCAGTGATGATTGAAGTCATGTTCAGCCTTTAATGGCGCGATGCCGTGAAGGGTATTAACAGCAGCATCCACGAGCGCCTTGCTGTAACCACGCCAGTGTATTCACGCAGCTATCGGAGCCTTCTTGTTGTCGTTCCTCCCTTGATGTTTCTTCAACCGAGTGGTTGCGGAAATACAAGCCCGATTCGAGAAGCGCGCCAAAGCATTGAGGTTGTCCCTGCCTGGAGGCATCGAGCACTTCATCGTTGCTGTCTTTTGAGCCTAGCAGAATCAGCACAATGTCAAAGTTGATGTTGCGGGCGGGTAGGCCAAGGATCGGAAAGTGGGAAGGCATACTTACCACCTTAGGTTCAAGGGCGCCAGGCGACGACCACCTCAGGTTTCGAGAGCAACATGGCTACGATTTACATCTCGATAATCGATGCGGCAGCTTTCTCTTCTTCGTCAGCAAAAATATTCTTGTTGCGTGGGCAGGATGGATGAAGGTAAGCCGTCCCCGTCACCTTGGCGGTACAACGCCTTCCATGGGCGGTGAGCCCCCAGCCACCTGCACACCGATAACATAGTACATTGCCTTCCAGGTTCCTACCTGGCTACGAAAGTACCCTTTACCTTGGGTTACCTTCCATTAAGTATCGACCAACCATTCACCTCGATTACGACGGCCGACCGCTGATTAACAACTCGAAGACTTCCGTTGGCTTTGAGTTTCCCAGCCAACCATTGGTTCCGCAATACCAAAATACCTACCTCTAGGCAGCGAACCTACTACGTACAGTTCGGTCTATTCACCATCTCCGTCAGTTCGTTGAACAGAGTCCAAGCTCCCTCAACAACGACGGAGCACTGGCCAGCTACCCATGCATACACAACAACATCTCCTCAACATTCAGCAACTCGGATCATGATGCCCAGGGGTCCAACGTTAGCTCGGCTGCCTCGAGGTTGCCTTGCGAGGGACCCTGGCGTGCCCTAATCGACGCGCCACACCCACAGAAGAGCCAGGTCTCCCGAAAACGTGTATCGCAGGACGACTGGAAGACGCGATTGAAGCTGTCGACGGGTTCAGCAAGAAGCCACAGTCAAGGGGGGCGAGGATGGGAAATTGACAGGCATAACAGGTGGGACCAGGCAAAAGCACAAGGCCGAAAGGGGCGGGAACAACGTCAGGAGATTTGGGCATATTTGGCAGCCAGGAGCCCCATCGTCAGATCCAATACCATCAGGGGCTTCCACAGGTCCCTCAGCGCGCTGCATTGAGCTTGGATATGGTTGCTTCAAGACAGACATGATCCTCTTGTCACTTGATACATACCAAATCCCTGCTGATGCTCCATCCCCCCCTCGACCGCCAAGTTCCGTGACATCGCGGTACTTGTTCCCTCGCGTTGAACCACACATGGTCCCGTCCAGACTCGACAAGCCGGCTGCCTTATCAGCTAGCGTCTGGGGACCTGGGCAGGTCTCGATTGTGCCTCCAGTGGAAGGCATTCAGCTTAGTAGCCCTGGCTACCTTGGGCATGGCAAATTGGCAAACGAACAGTTCATAGTTAAAGAAAAAGAAAGAAAGGTGGCTAAAACGCCTTCGCATTGTTGTTGTCCTCCGTCCCGTAGTCCGTCGCTTGACAGGGGCCCGTAGGATGGCTCCGCAGAGCCTCACTTAACGGACTCCCCGCTTGTTCCCCCCTGGAACTGATAACTTGGTTTCCTCACTCCTCTCAGGTTGCTCATGGCCTTGGCCTCTTGTTACCTCCCCTTCTGCTGCCCCTATCCTTCTTCAATATGCCACGCATCTGCTACATACCTAGCTCATTAATAGACGTTCATCTCTCTATGAGACCAGCATTTGCACTTCAGTTTCTCTCTTCGGTGTCTCTCGAGGGAGGCCGTACCTCCGACAGCCCTTTCCTGACTACAAGACGAAGCAAAGCGAACTGCCACAGTTGATCATGTACTATCACGAACAGTATCAACAGACTATACTAGGCCGATCTAACTATGACGACCTTACGAAGACAACAACACCATGTAAAGTAACAATCCTTCCCGTTCCATTGTAGCCACATGGCACCCGATATGCCATTATCCCTGTCCTCCCGAGACCTATGTTGACTGTCGCGCTTGCAGTTGTCGATGCTAGGACGACCAGTCCCAAGGCTGGCGGTGCTGCCAAGACCTCAGTTCTCGTTCATATTAGCCACAAGTACAGCAGCGTATGCCAAACACAACACCACTTGTGCCGCATGGCCTGGAACGACTACTTGAATCACGATGCCGAACACGACTAGCGATGCCAGATAGATCCCGACATAGGCGCGGGTTGAGGTGACATCCAATGCTTTCAGGGTGACGGGAACCCCAAGAAAAGCAGCCATCAAGCAGTTCCTCAACGCAGCAAGAAGGAAGGTTAAGACCTTGACCGGGTATGACGTGTACTTGACATCCTGTTTACTATTGGCTTTCTTTCCGAGCCGTTGCTAATAGCCGATTAGTCGCATGGTCTGTGTTGAAGACAAGATCAACGTACGAGCAGAAAGTTCACCCACGAATACTCGGGGCCGCTTCGAACCCACACGTCCAGCCGATTCAATGCATGCATCATGACACAATCCTCCCGCGGCACGTTGAGTAATGTCGCCTCACGCCCGTGTAGGGAGTGATTCAAGGTTCTTTGGAGGTTGTCGAAGAACTTTCGGTTGGGGATTTCGTACTTCTCGACTTGTTCGACCAGAGTCATCATATGTACTGTGTAGCTTGGTTAGCTCACCGGTAATAACTCTCTCGCAGGGGCCGCCCTACGGTACTCCTTGTGCGCGTGCTTATATGTTTTGGTAAGCTCGTTCAAGTCTTCGCTGTTTGTAATTATAGCCTGCTCTACTTCTTTCCAGAGTTCCTTAAGTTCAACAGCTTCTGTTTGTAGCAGATACAGCGATTGTTTGCTGAACCTTGGGGCAATCATGTACATCACGTCGAACTGACGCAGGTCTGCTAACCCCAACAGGCCATTCTCGACTGCTTCCATTTAGTTAACTCGATCGATAGTTAATCCAGAGCTACGTACATCTGCCGCTGCGGCATGCCTCGACATCTAGCAGTATCAGTGCTTGGTCAACGCTTTTAGACCGTTGTCGCGGCTTCATCCATACCTGGGGAGGAGGATGCATCTACAGCAGTGTCATGTGACGGCTCAGCTCCCTCAACTGGCTGATCTCCACTATCCCGACGCCGGGAACCGGGGATGGCTTCCGGTGCGCTGGGGCACATTGCTGAGGATTGCGGGTACTTGGCAATTACTTTGAGGATTGCTGATGCTTGATAACTCGCTTGGAAGAATGTGAGGAATTGGTGAGTGAAATATTCCGGACATGATGCCCCTTTATCTCCCATGATGAGAAGCGCCCATCACCCTCGCTCAATCGTCAAAAGGCAACGATCGCACAGCCTCGCAACTCGCAGAGCCCCTTTAGACCACCCACATTGCACCCGTTGAACCTTTCCACGGGCCTCGCTGCAAAGCATCGCGACCCGATCCTTATCCTTGAGAGTGGCATCACGAATGAGAAACCAGAATGGCAGCCTCCACCCACCCCATGCCGATGCCTTATGGCCCGCAGGTTGTCTTGCAGGTCAGCTCATGTCGGCTCTAGGTACCACAGAAGTAGACTGAGACCCCGGCTTTGTCTCTCCCCCAAAGATCTCATCTGGGTCCTCCCCAGCTAGTGGAGGCTCTGGCAGCACCTAGTCCATGGTAACCAATGCGGTATCCCGAGGGTGGGCCAGTGCGCTACCGCGCGCCTATCATTCCATCGGCGTTAGTAGTACCGTTATCATAAGTGATAGGTTTGACTACATGTCATGCACAATATCTAGAACTGAGATCGATTGGATGTGGAAGACACTGACCAGGCCCGTCTAGAGATGAACTACGTCCGCGGTAGACAATCACTCTCATTCCCTTCGTCCTGGAAAATTTACTGTACAAAACTAGGTAACGAGACTGTATTATATCCTGGGCTTTGACAAACACTATGCACCCCTCAAACTATATCCACCATTTCCCCAAACTATTCTAAACGCATCAACCACTTGAACACAAAACTTTTGAAAAGAACTGATCTGTAAGCTGAAAGACACATATTAGTAACCAGAACATGGACTCAAGATATTGTTTGTTTAACTCACAAGTATGTGGCTCGTTCTGAGCCTTGCCAAAGTATAGTGAATGGGAGAACCCGGTAGCGTGACATTCGAAAGAAACTACCTGATCAGACAGCGGGGCTCAGCGTCGCTTCTGTTCTTGGGAGTCCTTTGGTTTGTCGGTTGCTTCTTTGACAGACTTGGACTTGTCCTCCTCAGAGGTCTTGTTCGAGGTCTTGCCCTTAGGGGTCATTGTCTTGGATGGTTCAGTGTCCTTAGGTGTCTCAGGGACATGAATTACGATTCGGTACATTGTTCCAAGTCCTCGGGATGTGGCTGTGGGTGTGGTGAGTTTAAATTCGGGGATGTGTCTTTCCAGCTCTGGCTGTTTCGACAACTATTTTCAAAAATATAAAGAAGGTGAGGAGCAAAGAATCGTGCGCTGTGAAGTATGAAGTTGATGACGGACGACAGAAGCTGTGCTGAACGTCTAGAAACAATGCTACCAAGGCAATGGAAGTCAGTTCTTTTATAATTCGAGAGAGTAGACGCGACAGCGGTACACTCCGCTCACGAAACGTCTCTCGCGGTTCGCAAACGCCTCGTACGTTCGTTACAGATAGCTTAGAAAGCGAGATCAACAAAAGCAATTCCTGAGATATGACGAGCCTCAACTCAACGCGGGCGTATAGATACTATTCTGCACCGAACTAGCGACTGAACGGTACGCCACGGGATGACTCGTCGTTGCTGATGGAGTGTTTCGAGCAGGCTAGACCATAGGCCCCTGTCTATGGGCCTATGGCGGCTTGGCTCAATCTTCCATCTCACGCCCTTTTTGCTGTCAAGTTTTAGACTCGCGGTCCGAGAGTGCCAGGGATGTAAGAAGAACGCGTCCCAGACCCCGTTTGACAGGCTGGCGTGCCTGGATCGTCGAGTACCAGCCCAGGTTGCTGCAACATACCTCTCCTTGACCTTGCCAGGTTCTTCTTGTCGATCCCTGGTCGTAATCTTAAAACATGGTGAATACTGCTCTGGAACTAGATCCCAGGACTCCGAGTAGGTGACTCACCAGGCTGTTGTGCCGACGAGATGCATGATCTCAAGGCACTGTGGGGAATGCCGTGATGGAGTCGCAGGCGGCTTGGGACGAACCCGCCTATAATCCTGGAGGCTCTTCCTCCACATTCTCAACAGAATGGAACCCGGAAATTAGACCGGATAACCAGCGGGGGCTTCCCTTGTCGCTATCCATGTATTCTGACTGACCGCTAGTACTACAAGGGTCCAAGGGAAGTGGGAAAAGAGGCACCAAGCAAAATCTCTTTTCTCTTGCTCCCGATAACACAAGATAACCAACGATAGCATATGGCAAGGGGCAGGAAGAGCCACAAAACATGCGCTAGGTTTCATCTGGAAATAGCCGAGATGGCAGTTGGCATTAGTACATATCTAATGTATCATTGGCTTACTTCTTTAGCTGGCAGAACTAGGCTATGTGCGTAGTATTGGATGTATTCACACATTAGTCGGGCGCGACCAGTGGAGCTTCTAGCCCAGCCATCTTGAGAGATTGGCAATCGTGATCTGGAGAAAGTGAGGCTAGCGAGCGGCATAACGAACAGTCCGGGGTAAAGAGACAACAGAGTTTCACGGGCCCTACTATCGTACCGTTCACGCTGTGCTACCACACCGGTAGCCAGCAAATCAGTCGATAGTATGAGCCTTGTCAATTGTCCCATGATATTGTTAAGGACGGTAGCAGTAGCCGAAACTCCAAGAAAGACAGGACGTCGATGAGACTATCTTCTGTATTAGCGAGCTGTAGGAACTCGAGAAGCGGAGCTTACTGACCTTGACAATTAGCCTCTTTGTGATCTCCATCATGATTTATCTCCTGGTCGTTGTCTCCTAAAATCGCCAAGGAGTACCATGAGGGTGGCGGTTACATCCAAGCCAGTTGGGCATCGTCTATCGAATCACCACAAGTCTTGGACAAGAAAGATTCACTCCACCTGTGGGTACCTTATGATCTACGTACTCATGCAAGGGCGAAACAATGGCGTTTGTCCCTGATCGGGCAGGCTGCATGCAGGCATAGATAGCAACATGGGCGGCAGCAGGTGAAGGAGAATATAGCTGGTATATTAGCTTAGACTCTTCTATAACTTATATAAGGCTTGCTTATAGTTTAGAAAATATTGATCATAAGAGTCATAGAGCTTTTATAGCTCCTTTTAGGATAAGATTATAATGGTTCTCTTCAAAGTTGATGTAGAACAAGGCCCAAGCGGCTGGGAAATGTGCACGACCCCGGGAGTGGAGGCCCGAAGCCGGACCGTCCGGACCGTCCGGACATGCTCCGACCTTGTCGGCCGAGACTACGTCTATGGATTCACCTGCACTCTTCCACCCAGGTCAGGCTGCCCCGCGAAACGAGATGAGCGACATTCTAAGGGAAGATACAACGTAGAACACGTCCTAGAGGACGCCGGGATGCTTATCTCTGCTGGTCTTCGACTGCTTCTTCTTCCTCCGTTTTCGCGGAACAAGTTTGACATCCTTTGCGCTGGGGAGAAACCGCTTCATGTTCTACGCTCGAGCGAGTTGCGGCAGTTTTTCGAGGATTGCTTGAGGGGAGAACTCCTCTTATAATTCACGGCTGGGGCCAGGACCGATACGAACAGAAGACGACGGACACAGCTTCGCTGCTGGCCGTCCGTCTTGGAAGCCTTCAGCTGCAAGAGTATGTTGACACGTTGCTCTCTGTGACGCAAATGGCACCACATCGATTAAAACCATCTCATTAACATCTCAGCTTCCATCTCATCCACCCGTATGGACCATGCACCTCACAAACGGAAATAATCTCTATATCGGCCACGACAGTGATGCCATTTGTCGTCGAAGCGCCTCACGATGGCAAACGATACTGTCTCAAGCGAGATCTTCAACGGGACTTTTTACTTCGAATTCGGACCTCAGCAGATCGTCCACCACCAACATCTGCCTAACAGGATCTCAACCAAGTCAAGATGGCTGTGTGGGTTGTTGCTTGCTCGGCCAAAGAGAGTGTTCATATCGGCGCTCCACCCAAAGACCTGTTCGATATCCGCATCGCCCAACTACCGAGTCGGAGATAAAGGCAAATAATGGCATCGAGTTACTGACAAAAGGCCAGGTATACGTCTTGAGTATAAACCTTGCGGAGAGACAGGATCTCTCCGTGGAATACGAGCCTCTGCCTAACGTGGCCACTTGATCGACCATTACCCTTCTCTCACACGCTTCTCCTGCAGAACCGAGGTGGTGCAAAGCGATCGTTGCATCTGCTGCTGACTGGTTCGTCCCTGGTTCGTCCCTGGTTCAGTAAACGCACCCTGGGCTCTCACGGTCCAAGACTTCGGCATCAGGGTTCAGCGCGACGACAACGAAGGCAGCAACCGGCAACTCCCAGCGGCACAGAACGCGGCTCACTATCTCTCAAGGCTATACAATGCCCACGACCTAGGATCTCAATGGTCCGCAACACTTGCGGCAGCTCTAACCGTTCAACTGTCACGCCCAGTGCTAGTTCATACACGACCGCAGATTCTTGTAAAGCATGAGTGGCACAAACATGATCTTCAACTCTTTTGCGTAGTTACTCTAGCCCTTCCCCGGCTCAAACTATCGCAGAGTAGGAATCACTGCGCTACGTACTAAAAGTAAAAGGCACCTCCTGGTCATATCTGCCGTACAACAAAGGGTTCATCCGACGACGACGACGACGACAGAGACTGAAACCCAATCCAAATGGTGCTTGGAGGGACCAAGGCTTGCTTTGGTCTCGAGTGTTGTTTTGCTGTGGCTCCCGGGCATCAAGACTATCACTGACATTCATTGAAAACCACCCTCAACCAGATACGTATCTATTCAATGAATGCCATAGTCTCCCACTTAACGTCAATCAAGCCCAAAGATCACTTGTTAACCCCTCTTATAGTCGCCATGTTGCTCACACCCATCGTCAAGCCACCATGCACAATGTGCACATCTCATGTATGGCTGCATGACACTCAACTTGACGCGTGCCACGCTGTCATCACTCAATCACTTACTCATATGCAACAGGTATTCATATCAAACTGGACGTGTTTCTTATTCATACAATGATTAACGTCATCTCCACAAGAGGGCCATCAACCCCTAAACTATCACCAGCCATTGCCTATCCATGTCATCCCCTGGCAAGACTGAATAGAAGAAAAAAAGCTGCCGTAAACTAGTATGGAGCTTGTATGCTATTTCCACATGCCCCTTCAACTACCATAGCCGATGTGCCACCACCGATACTATAGAACTTAAAGAGAACTGTCCGCCAAAAGAGGCTCTAAATTCTTGCGTGTTTGTGACGCCCCTAACGCCAAAATTGTGTACCATGTCAAGAGTCGCCTCCGTGGAGCTTTCGCAGAAGTCGAAAATAAAAAGAGCCTCATGCAATCGTTGTCCTTGTATGCCAGTCGCCGGTGCTTTCGTCTCTGTTACAAAAAATACAGTGTCCATCCTTTGATCTTAAATCTCGATCGTTTTCATCGATTCATCAACCACCTCAGGTTTCTTGCCGTTTGCTTTGGGCGTCGGTTCTTCGTCAACCTTGAGGAGATCTGATTCCACACGGGGCAGGGTCGTGACCTTGGGGACCTTGCTTTCATGGCTCTGACGAGGGGTCTCGACCTCGACGAGCTTCTCGGGCTGGATATTTGCGCTGGCAAGCTCGGGGATGGTCATCTCCTCCGTCACTCTACTCAAGGGAGTTGCCTTTCCGTAGCCAGGTCGCATAGGGCTTGCCAGAGGAGAAGAACCGCTCAGACGCTGCATAGACCTGCCTCGGTTGTCGCCATTCTCTCCACCGCTACCATAGGGCGAGGAAGAGCGCGAGCCAAGCGGAGAGCCCTGCTTGGGACCGACCGACCTCCGCTTGGAAGCAGCCCGTCGCCCGTACTTCTGGTCCATTCTCCATCGCAGAATGCTGAAATACGAGGGCTCAACCCGTGTCTCCTTAAACTCTCGCAGCTTGAGCTCATTAGTCTCCTCGTCCACGTACCACTTGCCGCTGTTGAGGTCATCCGCAACGACAGCGAGGAAGGCAGCCCATGAGCGGGCCACCACATATTTGGTGTCGTAGTCCCGGCCGAAGAGAATAATCTGACCCCAATGGCCACCAGGGCCAGGCGCCAGGTCGACGGCCAGGTTGTTGCCGCCCCAATCTCGCACCAGAGGAATCCAGCTGGTGTGGGCATAGGCCTTCTGGACGCTGTTTGGGGGAACGCAGTCCTGTCGAGACATCAAGTCCTGTCGCCATACGCCAGAGTTGTTGCCAGCGGCAGCACCTTGCCTCGACGAGGATGCTTCGCTGCTACCGCCGAAAGCCTTGGAGGGAGTAGCAGGTTTGGTGACGGCCGTCTCGAGCAGATACTGATGATTGACTGTCCTCCAGTTGTCCCATTCTTGCACAATCTCTTCGCAGTCGAGCAACATGTGGCTAAAGATGATTCCGGTCGGAGTTCCTCCTCGTTCCTGGCCATCGTGAATCGCGAGTGAGTCTCGGACGTCCTGAGGGAGCGAGCAATCGAGCTGATGCTCCAAGTCGTTCAGGTCATTCGTGGTGGCACCTTCACACAGCTGATCATAGAGTTCAGGGTAGTTTTCATCGGCCCAGGCGTCTATCCGCCTCCAGGAGTGGGCAGCAGGGGGAGCAGGCGGGAGCCCATCTGAAAAGTTCTGCATCTGCACGTCGCCAGGGCTTTGCACCTCGAAACCATCGGTCTGGCTGGCATTGCGCGCGCTGATTGACCTCAGACCGGGAGAGTAAGGAGCATTCGAGGGAGGGAAGGTGGCGCTATCAGGTTGGAGAGGCGAAGCTCGACCGGCCTCGTCGGAATAGGGCGATGTTAGGTCGGCTCGAGAATCGGAGGCTGTAGCAACGCCAGTCATGACTCCGCCCCTCCCGTTCTGGAGGGGGACATGGCGACCGGTTCGGTAGGGGGAATCGTATGTGGAATCTGCAGCGTTGTTTAGTCTGGGGATCTTGCAGTGTCGAGATTGCTAAAAGGGGCGCGCGTACGTCTGTCATAGCTGGTCATGGTATGCCAGAAAGACCGAATGGTGGAACCCAAGCTGCTCGGAGAAAAGGTTAGCGACAGTCGGCTCCAGCGATACCGGATTGAAGCTGTAAAGGGTTTCAAAACTCACGAATTGGCCATGATGGCGACAACAAGGAGCTCGGGACCAGAAAGAGCGGCGAGAAACAGATGAACAAGAGCTCGTTGCTGGTGGGTGGTGGGTGGCCGCGATGAAGAGAAAAGGAGAAAGTCGTAATCGAGGCCGCCGTCGCAATGACGGTGGTGACGCAAAGGAGAGTGAGCGTCAGTTAATGGAGGGTTTGGAGATTGACACCGAAAAGTCCAAAAAGTCCGAAATCCAGGGGAACGACCGAATGGAGCTCCAAGGAGGGAGAAAGGTGGCTGTTCCGCTCGGACGCGTGGGGTTTATTGCGGCGCCTCTCTCGGGGGGTTAGTGATGGTTCCCCGTGTTTAAGCTCCTTTTTGCTGCAGAATCCGAAAGATATTCTTTGGGAAATCGAGGAGGCGCAACAAGGCGAAGAAGGTTAGATGAGGATGAAGGAGGAGAAAAGAGGCTAGAGTAACAAGACCCTGGGAGGGAGGTCGGTTGGTCTGGATGCGGGTATGTGGGATGTGGGTGGCTCTCCTGAGCTTTTTGTTGTTGACTCTTCGCCCAAGGTAACGGAGGATGGGTGTCTCAAAATGGACTGGAGAAGCTGTGGAATTCTGAACGAGTTGGTCCAGCGAGGAGTCCACTTTCAATTCAGGGCCCTCGTTGGTGCTGTGGCGGATGCTGTAGGGGCTTGGAGGATCGTACAGCGTGAGATTGAGCACCTAGCGATGGTCCACTGAAGTTGAAGCGCAGAGGAACAACCCCCTGAATAAAAGACCGGGGAGGGAGACGAGGTAACGACCGTGCTCTAAATGTACGACGATATAAGAGAACCCGACTGATGGACGGTTGATGAGAAGGAGAAAGTGAAATATGCAGAAGCAAGAAAAAGTGAGAGGCCTCTCTCTTTCTCTCTCTGGCTAAAGATGATGGATGGATGGATGGGAGCGGCAACAACAGTGAGTGGCTGCTGGTAAAATGGAAGGTGGAGTTGGGGGAGAGAAAAGTTGGCACCTGCAGCAGCTGGGAGAGGCCAGAAAGGGGACGGGATGGGATGACGGGGGGGGCTCCAAGTAGAACGGATGGAACTAAAAAAGAAGACTTGGTTATCAAGAAACATTTAACCCCCTGATTAGCCTCTTTTGGCCCTACTCGAAATGAATCATTCAAGATTCAACTGTGTACGGATAGGTAATGTTTATCATCATCATCTTCTTCTTCAACTGTTACACCGCGCTTAGTGTAACCTGATCTCGAACAATCCCTCTCTGTTCACAGTTAAGCTTCTTTTGTCGCCAACGAAACAGAGCATCCATCCATCCATCAATCCAATCCCCCTCGACTGGCCAAAGAAACATCCCACTCCCGCCCGTTAACAAAACACGGCCTTATTTTAGCCCTAGACTGGCACTTGTCTAAGGTAAGGTAGGCCCCCGTTTTTTGCGCCCGGGTTTGAGAACGGCCACCTCATGCAAGGTACCACGCCGACCAGCCCAGTATGGGGGCGCTACATCATGGAGGGTTCCACAAAGCCCGGCCTCACCTCAGGGGCAATGCTAAGGTACTCGAGTGACCTTTGTTTGTTCCAAATGACAGCGTAGGATCGAACAATGAATGGACCACAGCCGCTGGAAGACGCGCGGTGGCTTGAAATAAGAATAAGGGTCTAGGGGGCTTGGGGGCTTGGGGGCTTGGTTAAACTCTGCGACAGAAAAGGGCGGTAGGCGATACAATGCCAGCTGAACTTGCCAGTGGAGGTTTTGTGGAGCATATGATCGTCTCCTTAGTCGGCGATGCAACCCTGGGATAGATTTGCCCGTTGAAGCTCTGAGAGAGAGTGAAATGAAGATATCTCGGATCTGTTTGAGATGCCTTTGAGCCCTTCATCTCTCAAACATCGTTAGTCGCTGTCCCAATACGACTCCAATTTGGAGTATTATAAATATCTTCTCCACCCCTATTCCTGGTATCGTTAAAAACGATCTACCCCCTAATCATCCCCATAGCCCCATGATCATTCCCAACGCCAACTCCGAGATGCCGTTGGCTAAGGTGGATCTGATCAACGACCACGAAAAAAAGACCGACCAACTTGTTGGAGCAATGATAGCTGAGCATAGCCACCTTGGACCAGCCCTACATTCTCCAACTCACAACCTACTCCGTACTTGTACTCTCCAATCTCGCCTTCATATCGTCATTAACCAAAGGCAACACTCACCGATTCGCTCCCCAATCCTGCACAATCCCTGTTCCCAGCTTCGGCTCCTTCCAAACCCGCTGCACGGATATAAATTAATGAACAGCCCCTATTCCCTCCATGTACTTGCAAGCAGGTGAAAGAAAACACCGCCGGTCACTCCACCAAAACTATATGTGAAAACCAGTAGAGTTTACTTTCACCCGTATGAACTCGTCATGGCATCTTGTTTGCCACATTGTGCTGGCTGCCTCTTACTGGTACGGCCATGTTTCTTCCCGTTCGTATCACATTATCTACCTAGTCCCCATTGACCGTAGATCTAGAGTTCTTACATCTTCCATGTCTGAAGCTGACGTTCCCCGCATTCGAGGCTTGCGCCTTCATCATCCGTAGCGCGCTCCAGAGACGCTTGAAACGCTCCTCTAGGCGCCGCGCAAACTCGTGCTGTATTTATTGTGTGCATAAGTAGCCCGGGTGTGGGTGGGCTGGCCGCTGGTGTGGCGGACGGCCTGCGGCCTTTTTTTATTGCTCCATGTTCCATCTTGAACTGTTTCACAAGCCATGAGGTGTCTTGTTTCGCCTCAGAGGGCTTCTGCCGTCATCGTGATGGGTCACTGTAGACCTCGCGTGGTTGGCGTGGCCGGGACGGATGGTTACAGCCAGTTTGACAACGCATGTGTGCGCCTAAAGTACCCTTGATTGTGTATTACAACAGTACATCCAAGGTGGTTATCAACTCATATCAAAAGACACACATGATAAACGTCACCCACGCCGGTAATTGCTCCTGTTTTCAAACGTGGCACTGCGCTTCGCTTCGCTGCTCTACAGCACCCACCACTTACACCACCCATCAAATAGAAATAGTGTCCAGCATATCCCATCCCAGTCCTCAACTCCATCCTCACGACCCTAGAACCTCTACGTCTGCCACATGTGCTCACTCAGCCCCAGCAGCTTGTCCGTCATCTGCCTCTGCGCCGCCGACGCGATCCCCCGCTCTGGGTTCGCCATGGCCTCGCTGTAGCAGAGCTCAACAAGCGCCTTGAGCTCGTCGTACGAAAAGTTGTCCGGGTCCTGCGCGCTGTTACCTCGCTGCTGCTCCTTGTCCTCCTTTGCCTTTTCCACGATGGCATCGGCCCCTTGCTCATACAGCGAAAAGTAGTTTGCCGCCCGCGCGAGGTCCACGCCCTCCTCCACGTTCTTCAGGTTCTGCTGCAGCACCAGGATGTTGAGCTGCATCCGTCCGCAGCCCTTGCTGTTCATGGGCGACGCCTTGCGAGCGTTGCTTACTAGGTAGCAGTTGATAAGCAGACCTAGGCCTGTCCGGATAAAGGCAATCTCCTTGTCTCGCAGATACTTGACGACCGTCTCATCAAAGAGCACCAGCTCCGAGTTGAGGCTCAAGATCTGTGGATCGGGCTCGCTAACTTCCTGGTCGAGCAGATAGGGTGCCACCTTGGGTGACAAGGCAATGCTCAACGAGTGCACTATGCGGCATCGAACCTCCATATGAAGTGTGAGTAGCGCCGTTCCTGCTAGCTCCTCGAATGATGAAACGATACTGTCAAATGCCCTGGGTTTGATTAGCATGTTGAAGCTTGAACATTGTTACTCAACTTACTGCACAGTCTCCTGCGTTAGTGGCAGTGACACGGGTCTGTCTTCGGCGGTGGCCTTATTAGGGTCATTCGTAAGAGTCCACCGGCGACTTGAGTGTCGAGGGAGGTTCTGTCGCGACGTATCCGTCTCGTGCATAGTGATTTGCCGTAAGCCGGCAATCTTGACGGACAGCCACTTCATGCTGGTATACAAGAGACACAGTGACGAGATCGAATCCCGGTCCTGGATAATATCTCCTGTCTCGAGTCGCGCTTCGTCCGTGAGCTCCATCAACTGATGAATTTCCTTCTCTGCCAGCTCCCAGTCCATCTCGTCAGCCGTCCACAGCCTCTTCATGGTCTCCTGAATATCACCAGGATCTAGCGAGAATCGCGCAGACGCCCTCAGGTTGTCGTTGTCAACATCTACAGTCTGCTCCTGTGCCTTGACCACGAGCGACTTATACCAGCTGAAACAGCGATCATAGTATCGCATCATCTGCGTCACAATCAGAGAGCTGAGCGCCTGGTCGGGCGGGATGGTTCCCAGCATGCGGCAGAATGCCGTCACAACCTCAAAGAACGCCGTCGTCCCCCGGAACACGGGTCGGCGCGCAACCAGGCTCCAGGCCGGATCTTGCGAGAAGGCATCCAGCTCCCCAAAGACGGTGTCGCTCAGCTTGGCCAGAGTCTCGTCCAACTGCGGCTGAAAGACGTTTACCAAGAAGTTATCCAAAAATGTCGTGAGAGTACTCGCCGCTAGGTCTGAGCCGGGTGGCACAATGCTCTTTAGTCTCTGCAGGAACACCAGTGTTGGCGGTAGTAGCAAACTCATGTTGAAGACACTAGGTTCCACCAAAGACTTGCTCGCGCCTGTTGTTTGGTGACTGCTTCCGTAGCCAACTTCGCCTTTTCTGTTTCCATCCGCCTGCCGGCCCCTCTTGTCCACTTGCTTCCGTGAGCCAAGACCAGGAACAGCATCTTGAATAATGCCGTCAAGCGCGTCATACTCGGTGGATATTTCGACAGATTTCGCATTGGCTTCTGAGAATTTGAACAGGTTCTCACGCATGGCATCCTTCTTGCCGTTAAGAGCCGCTCCTGGGTTCGGTGAGTCGAACTGATAGACATCCGCATCTGTTGTAACGTAGTTATGTAGGAGAGACCGAATCTCGTTCTGGTAGAGATTCCACAGCTCTTTGAAGCTGCCCAGGAGTGCGCTGTTGTTGCCAGCACCCTCTCGCCGGATGAGGACTTTGATGGACTCGTGAAAGATGCGATGTCCTTCTCCAATGGCCTCAAACTTGCCGTACAGCGACCAGAGAAGATCGTAGATGACGTCTGCTCGCATCTGGGTTTCGCGTGTGCCGTAGACATGGAGACCATCGCCCTTGACTGATCCTCCTCGAAGTGAGCTTGGATGTCGTTGGTCCACCTCATTGATAGTCTCATTGACAATTCCGAATAGCTCAACTGGCAGTCGCTGCTTAAGAGTCTCCACGGCGTTCTGTAGTCGGCCGAGCTTGTTCAACGACTCCACCAAGAGCCCAACGTAGTAGAATGTGTCGGCCTCGGGATTCTTCATCGGATCCTCGGTCACTGGTTTATCGCCATCGATGGAATCGAGAATCACATGAAAGGGGGTGAGGGGTTTCGCATCTGAATAGCCTTCGGTAGCAGCACCCTGGAGCTTGGCCAGGTTCTGCCACCTCTCCTGGCAATATGGTGATTTGAGATAGAGGTGTTCGTGCAGCTCCTCCACCAGAATATCCATAAGCGCAGTTTCTTGGTTGGCCAAATAGCTTCTCAGGTCGCTAAGAGCACCAATGTCGTCTAGTTCAGGTTTCCGTAGCTTTCGAAGGGCGTTCTGAAGCACTTCTACTGCTGTCAGGAAGCGCTTCTCAGATATCCTCGCCTCCAACTGATCCGGCACTGCGCGAAGATCATCCAACTCGTTGAGGGTCTGTAGAAGCGTGTCGTATTGCTGCGATGTTTTGGACAGCTTCTTTAGCTCAGGATCCGTGGCACAGAGACTCGTCTTTGAGTTGGCTAGGGATTCCTTAAGCGAGCGAACTCGTTTCTGAGACTGCTGGATGCTGCTTTGAATTTTGTGGAAAGTACCAATCGAACTGTTGAAGCCCTGATGATGCTCGTGTACAATGCCCTTGAGAGATTCTTGCAGATAGTTGTGCGACTGCTGGAACTGGCCGTACTCGTGCGCGCGACCAATCGAGCTATTATCAAGAAGCTGCAGGGACAGCTGGACAGGGACGCAATCATCCTGACACATCGAAGGCCAGTCTTTCTTAATGTGGTCTATGACTTCGGTGATTTGTCGCTCGGCGTTCGTCTCTGTCGGTACGCGCGACCGGGAGGGCATTTGCCGGAGGGTCGGGGGCGCTCGCGGTTGCTGGAGGTTCGGCGGCGTGCCGTAGCGGTCGCTTCCATGGCCATCTTGAAAAGGGTTCCTGAATTCATCGTTGGAGCGGCCAAAGTTGCCATAGCTGTTGCCCTCGCGGGGCGGTGGTCGATCGTAGCGATTCGACATGATGGAGTTTGAGCCAGGTGGGCTTGATGGCGATTCGGTCACGAGAGGCAGGGCGCTTCGAGGCGCATTGTCGCCGCAAGAGCGAAGAAAGGTAGCTTCGTAATTACTGCGACTCTCAGAAAACCGCTCGCATGAGTATGTCCTCGAGATCCTTGGGCCGAGATCGAGTTGCTGCTATGTTGGATGTCGAGGGGTTGGAGCTTAGGTCGTCCGGAGTACGTACCTAGAGCTCCAGTCAGCTGGAGGCGGCGGTGCATTTCGTCGGCACAGACCAAGGATCGACCAGCCACAGTTATCAACATCCATTCATTCTTGGAAACATATGAATAACACTGGTAATTAAACCACTATTCAAATATCTGGATCCTCAATGAGCGGTGGAATGTATTATAAAGGAAAGGATAATGGTATCTAATTATGTTGTCCGTTTCAACCCTCCCTAACCCAATCCATCCTATCCTGGTATCCCGTCAGATTTCAATTACTATTTCTACTGAGAGCTACCTCTATGAGGCGACACCTGAGGAGGAACGAGATGCTGATTCTCATCCTCGATTGGTTTCTTCACAGCTGCGTTTGGAGATGCCCCTGTCGGGGTGACATTTGTATCCTGAACGGTTGTCCCAGAAAGATCCGCCTGTGCTGTCTGGCCAGCTTCAGTCTCGAGCTGATTCTGTAGCGTGGCTCCCGGCTGTTCTGCAGCTCGCATCCTCTTGTCCTTGACCAGTATAGCCGCTGCAAGGCCTCTAACGCCGTCTTGAATCACCCCTGGCCGGTCCAAGGCCAAAAAGCCTGGCGTGCCCGAAGCGCGACTCAAGTGCACGACTTGAAACTCCGTATTCGCCCAGCTGGGGCAGGCGTAGGTGCTCTTTGCTGGTCGAGGAAGTGTCCTCTGTTGCTCGGCCTGCTCTTCGTCGCCTGTGAATACTGTGATGGCGACCTTTGGCTTTCGTGTTGACTTCGCGACTTCAACGGGCTCGAGCTGGGACGCACACTGAGCCCAATATCGCAGAGCAGCCTCTGGACCGGGCAACCACACAAGTTGTGTCAGTGTGATTATGTCTTTCTGGGTAAGCTCCTTTTTGGGACATAGAGTTCGGAGAATCCTCAGCACATAGAGCAGCAGTCCTGTAGGTGAGTCGCAGAGAGCATACGAAGGCGTATTAGGCTCAAAGTTACTATGACCTGCTTGGCCCAGGTTTATCGCAGACTTCTTCTTCGCTAGTTGCGATGGCTTCTGCTTCCGTGTCACTGAGATGTCGTCTTTGGAATAGCCCAGAACAGGAGAGCTCAGGAGACGGGCGAGCGTCCACTTCATCCATTCGCCAGCCGAATCTTGGAGTTTTGGCGAGCTCAATGGAGGAGCGATAAAGTGAAAGCCCAAGCAGGACTCAGAGAAGTGACGCGAAAGATGCTTTGCTAGTCTCCAGTCGATGCCAGCCGGAGAGGCCGAGGCGGAACCCGCGTTGCTAGCGATGTAGTGTGGATAGTCCAGTCTCTTCATCAGTTGATCCAGGATCTCAGCTGTTGCAGAAATAGGAGGGGCGCTGGTGGGCAGAGAATCGCTGAAGCCCAAGCCAGGCAAAGCTGGGATCACGACGTGAAAGGGCTGCGTGGCTCCCGCATCTTCGGGATCACTGAGAGGCTGGACGAGGTGGCCGAGAGACAAGTTGGTCAAGGGGAAAGGGGGTATCAAAAGAAGAGGAACGGCGTTGGCGTGAGGTGAGCGGGTATGAATGAAGTGAATGCGGACAGGAGTTGGTGGAGTTGAAGTCTGGAAGCTAGTCCTGAACTGCTGGAGCGACTTGTTGAGCTCCTCTTCGTGGTCCGGCCACGAGTATTGCTCTTGCCTGGTCTTATGTGAGCTTTACTCGATGAAGCTATCATCAGATGAACCAAGCTCACCAAAAATCAACAAGAGACTCGACCTGAGGCTTGGGCTCCCACCAATCCTTTGAGCGGGGTTCGTGAGGCAGCCGAGTAAGCTCAAGCTTTTGCCGAGTAATGTCGAGATACTTTCTCGAAACCTATAGATAGTCATGGACTTAGCCACTATTCTCAACCATGAGTGGCTTCTCAAAACTCACACGAA
The DNA here is from genome assembly GCA_021730345.1 of Fusarium cicatricum. Taxonomy (NCBI): domain Eukaryota; kingdom Fungi; phylum Ascomycota; class Sordariomycetes; order Hypocreales; family Nectriaceae; genus Fusarium; species Fusarium cicatricum. The sequence goes on from JAJODA010000431.1 coordinate 82,951, forward strand.
TGCGATAAGGCTGGACCTCGTCGCCGGAGGTCCCGGCCGGGTTCTGCTGAGCTTGGTCCGTCATCCTCTTACACGAAGCTCGGCCAACTCCACGCAGCTGTAAGATGTCAAGTAAACGTGTCTCGCCAAACAGAAGCAAACAGGCAAGTTTCAAAGCCGAAGAACTGGTAGAGTAAGCAATGTACAAAGTGAAAAGATCGAGAAATTAGAAAGATGCCAAATAATAAAGCTGCTTGTCCAACCCCAGCAAAAAAAACAAAAGGACCCTTACACCCACCCTGGTCGTGATATCTACTCGGCCTGGAATTAAGGGACCTGACGTGGCTGACCAGACCTGCGTTGGCAGGCTCCCGCTGTGGCTTTAGCGCTGGCGGAAACGGTCCAGATGCTCCGAGGGAGCTCGTGATTGGGCCACAGACCAAGCGGGGTCTCAAAATTAGTGGCGGTGCATACGAGGGTCTTCGGAAATGATCGCTTAGGTCCTCACGCGTCCCAGCTCACGCTCACTGGCTGTCCCTCCCGTCTTGGCCATCACGTTGTTTGCCTACTTTGCCAACTTTTGCTCTCAAAAACAAGGAACTGAATTGGCGTGGGACTATCTCGGCGGGGGTCCCCGGTTGCCGTTGACTGTGGCTGGTCCAGCCCCAGGGTACCTCCAGTTTTGGCTGCCAAGTAGGTGAAGGAAAACACAGCCGGTTAAGCAGTAGATACTCATTTAGGATCACCTAAAACCTAACATAAGGCTTAGTCGATAGCATCTAGAAGTTAGGTCAACCTTATGATGAGTATCTACTCTTTATTACAAGTCTCTGAGTGCCGCTTGGCTGCCAACGGTTCTCGTCTTTTCTGATACCCACTTCTAGGTCCAGCTGAGGTCCAGCCACGTCCCGTCTCGAAGTTACGCCACAAGAGCGGCGCGCATGAATCGAAACTTGAAACACCAGTAGGGAACGGCGCATGGGGAAACAAATGAACTAATCCGCGAGAGGTAAAATCAATGGCATTAACGATGCAGCTGACCTGGATGAGACATAATTGATTTACTACCTTGCTATGCGTGGTTTCCTTCATGTGCTATCACCCCGTGACTCCAACCAAAATCCTCAATTTCCAAACGCCTGTATCCCCCCGTTTTCCACACTGCCTTTGCTCTATAAAGTCTCGAGGAAAAGCTTTCGTAACGAGACAGTGAAACAGCTAGCAATCTGATGCTGGCCCCTGGCTGGTCATTGACACTAACGGTTCCTCCTTGGCATGATTCGGTGAGGGAGCATGCATTGTTCAGCTTGCAGGGGCCCATGTTGCAGCTTTTAGACGCCACAAAGCTTGCTCAAACAGCCTCCGCGGTCAAGCACGTGCTGCTATCATGCATGCGGCTTTCTGCCAGTTCAGCCATTCCTCTGAGGTGGCTGAGGACTTCCTGGCGGTCCACCTCGAAGATTGATCTGTCCTATCCGCGATACGATATTGCTGCCCACCGCATCCACAGCACCTCGGGGAGAGGTGAGCGTTGGGCCCTCTGGAGCTGTTTCCTGCACTCGGAAGAGCTTGATCGAGGTGCCGTTCCAGATGCCCATGGTTCCTTTGGAAACCTGCATCTCGCTCGTGAAGATGACACCCCAAAGGAGGGACTCGTACCAGCCCAGAGCCAGCTGAGACCACTCGAAGGAGTGAACGCGGGCAGGTGAGGGCTCGATGCCGACAACTGTGATGCCCGAAATTCGCCGCAAGGTTTCGGACGTCGGGATATCATTCGCCAGCTCTTGACGTGGCAAGAGAGAAGATACCTGTTGGATGACTGCCAGTATTGTGTGTAGAGGGAGTTCGGGGAGCCAACTATCGATCCAATGAGCTGATGGCTCAAATGCGCCGGTCTGAGATGGTCCCGACAGTGAGTGTGCGCCCAAGCTTGTTGTGCTGTTTTGCCGCGAGAAGCTTGGAACGCCGGCTGGCATTTTGCCCCGAGCCTTCTCAGACATGCCTCGCAATTGAGTCGGGACAGCATCTTCAAAGTTAGGGGCTGAAGACGTTTGGGATTGAGTCTCGCTTGATGTTGACCGCGCAGGTGTCGGTTGGTGGTCCTCATCATCGCTATCCTCGTCATCGTCTCCAATTGCAAAAGCCCCATCTTCTGGCACTTCTTCCAAAGCAGTATGGTGCGGCTGGGTGCTGCTTGGACTTCTTATGCTGTCGACAGAACTTCGCACCGATCCAGGATCAAATGGATCAACATGGCTTCCGGAGTCCTTTCTTCTTCTGTTTCTTCTTTCAATCTCTTTCTGGCCACTTTCGAGCGTAAAAGTGCGCAGAGCTTCGACGCGCTTCTTGTTCTTGAGAATGGCAAACACCAATTCAGGGTTCTTCGAATACTTGTTCTCAAGGATTGAGCTGATCGACTCCAGCAGGGAGTGAAGAAGAGTATGGTTCGTCTCGTTTGCCAGCAAAAACGATGGCGATGACATGGAGGTAAGCAGTTGCATCAGCTTCGTGCTGCTGATGCCGCTCAAACCCTCAAGGTAGGGTGCAATGTTGTTGATCACCGCAAGAAGAGCCGGGTATATCGCCGAGAGCTTGCCCTGGCTTGTGGTGATCAGGTTGTAGATAGAGTGGATGAGAAAATCAGCATAGGTACCCCTGAATCCTGGTACTTTGATCGAAAGAGGTAGGCTTTCCTGGCCTTCGAAGTATTTATTCAGATTGACACCAAAGCTGATTTCCACACTCAAAGTCTGGAGAAGAAAGGCGCACATTCGCACGACTCCCTGCTTGGTGGTGTCGTTTTTGTACTCCAAAGCATAAAACAGGGCGAGTATGACAAAGTCGTGTGCTCGCTCAGTGTCCACGATGAACGACCGAAACCTCTTGTTGCATTGGAGAATCTCCCAGAACAGCATCAAAATCTCGGGCGCAAAACTGTGTGACGACTGCGATCCAGGAAGATAAGAGGACTTCTCCTGCAGGGGTTGATTAAGGATTCGAGTCATTCCATCAACGATGAACTGAAAGTCTTGAGGTCGATGTAGTCGGCCGAGAAAATGGCGATACGAGTTCTTGGGAGATGGATTGGATGGGCCTTCAGGAATGGGGTACAAAAGAAGCACCAGGAGGAACTGCAAAGAATACGTCACAAGCATTTGCTTACCGTCCTTGAACACGAGAGTATTGTAGGGCACGCGCCAACTTGCAGGATTGTACTTGAGAGTCTACAGAGTCTGTATTAGTATGTCTCCGAAGGAATGTCAAGATGTATGGCACGAACCGTGTTGAGCAGAGAGCAAAGCATTGAGAGCACAACTTGTTTGTCTGGGCAAGCACATAGATGGGTCAATGCTCGCACGCCATTCTGCGGAAGGACGCCAGCCGTCAGGTATAAGCTCTGGCCCGACAGAGCCAGAAGTAGGCGCAGGATCTCGGATCGGTTGCTCTCGAACTCCTTTGTCGTGGCCAGGGCCGTGTTACATCCTACGCCACTTTGCCATATCGCATATGTGACTTTGGACCGTCCGGTTGGCTGTTGCGGTATTGTAAGATCGGAGAGGAACAGAAGATCCACCAATGTATCTATCAGCTCTTCGGCGAGAGGCTTCACCTCCTCAAAATCGGCAGCCTCAGCCTTTCTTTCAGCTTCCTGAGCCGTATCGAAGAGGACCTCGTTTGCAATGGCAGATTGGCGTGTACGCTTCCTTCTTTGGCCCCAGAAGAACTGCTCCTCCCAATCGCTGAGGGATTCTTTCTCATACAGATAAGGCAAGATTCGTGTGAGAACTCGGATGCAATTCAACGCCTCCCGCTCGGGGGCCAGTTCGGGGTCGGGAAAGGATGGATGATGACGTAGTATGAATAGACGAGAAGTGACAGCGAGAATGAGGGTTTCTAGGTTTTCGAGGGCACGATCTCGGGTTCGGCGTACATCCGTATGCGTGAAAAGGCTGAAGACATCTTCAGAAGACTCGGGCAGCTCCCAGAACTAGACATTTGATCAGCATCACAGGTACACATAGTCGAGGTGGAGTAGTGGACGAACTGAGGTCCAGTAGGCATCGTCCGCTGGAATATGGCGTTCTTCTGACAATCGAAAGATGCCCCGTTTGAACACGAGCTTCGAATCACTCGCGCCCATGGCTATAGCATGAGGATCTGCTTCTGGTGAGTTGGCTTTTCTTTGTGGTGTTCTCTTTGAAAGTTGGAGGGCCCAGAATGACGAACGCTGGGTGGGTTGCTAGGTAGCTTCCGCGAGCTGGGATTAGCTGGCCAATCACGTGCCATTCACTCCTGAGCCAGCCCAGTGGAGTGCACCGCGCCGAGATATTACCGCCCACTCTTATCGATAGGAGCGCAAGTCGTTGATGCTTGGAAATTTTGGCCCTGTCATTCCTCCAAGCATCCAAAGGATCAGCTCCAAGGTATCGACCAACTTGAACAACGCGACGCCTTAATGCTTCGTGTCCGACGTGGGGTTGGTCTTTCGACCACCTTCGCTCACATCTGCCGTCCATATCTACGATGCCACTATCAATGCACCGCTCTACGATCGTTTGCGACAGAGACCAACACGGACAAGCCCGTGGAGCCTTCTGAGCCTTCCAATCCTTCCAATCCTTCTTCATCGACCACCAATGCAGAAAATGAAGATGTTTTGCGGCGCCTCAATGCCTCATCCGAAAAGCTCCGAGCTCGCATTCGAAGGCTTGAGAAGGAAAGTGAAGCTATGAAAGCCCGAAAGGCTTCAGGCAGGCCGTCGAGGAAATCGAAGAAATCTAAGTCGGATGCGGCCGCTGCTGGAGCCAAACCTGGGGAGTCGGACAATTTTGATGAGGCTCTGGACGTGGTGCGAAGGGTTTATGGAGTTAAGAAATCATCCAAGCCTAGATCGCGGAGGAAGAAGAAGCCAGAAACCGAGTCTTCAGTCGAATCTGGAGCCAAGAATAAAACCACCGAAACTACGGCCAAGAACCACACTGTCGGCCAGCCCAAGCCATGGGCGATCACCCCACAGGCCGGACTATGGACATCACTTCGAGAGAGGCTTCAATATGAAGCTGCACAAACACCGAAGAACTCAGAGCAGGACCAAGACGGAACCCCTTTCTTAACGCAGGGCCTCGAAGAGGAGCCATTGACTGGTATGGAATTTGAGGGGCAGTTACCTTCAAGTGAGATGGATGCCGACAACCAAAACAAGTTCCAACCGCTTATGAAGGAAACGAAAAAAATCAAGAAAAAGAGCAAGAGCCCGAGCCCGAGCCCGAAATTGGTGGTGGAGACCATTAGTCCCCGGAAGCTGCAACTGCAGCCAGTGGAAGAAGATATGAAGCCAGACGTACCGAAGCTCCAGTACAAGCTGGACAAAGTTCTCTTCAATCCTGGAGTCTATCAGCTTCAAGACAAGCGATCTCGAGTGTACAACTTTGACCCATACCTCTCCACAATTATGCCCGTGGCTGAGTTTGATTTCGATGCCTTGAAGGAGTACATCACATCTTCAAAGGACAGCAGGCTCAGAGACCTCAGTGCGAAGCATGGGATGAAGTACTGCGGATCCACCTCGAGCATGACAGCCATGCTCTCTCACTTCCACTTTCTTCTATCAGCTTGGAGGAAGCCCAGCTTTGAACATATCTCCCGCTCTTTCGAAGTCGAGTTCGAGTCATTCACAGCAATAACTCGTGGACCTGCTGCCGCATTTGCTCGTTACAATGATGGAGTCTATGCCATTGATGCCGATAAGCAATTTGACACTGCGAACGTCCTGAGCATGCTTGGAAAGTCGATGGAAAAGCTTCTTACTTTACCAACGAAGAATTTCGAGAAATACCGAAGGACTCAATCCCACAAGTTGTCTGAAGAGGAGAAGAATGCTGACGAGGCATTTCACTATACCACATTTGGCGATTTCATGATGCGTTCGCAGCTTGATGCCCACGACCCGCGACTCCCGGGAACTGGAATGTTTGATCTGAAGACACGAGCAGTGGTTTCCATACGTATGGATGTAGACGGCTACGAAAAGGGCGTGGGATATGAAATCCGCAATCGATTTGGCACATGGGAATCATTCGAGCGCGAGTATTACGACATGATCAGAGCGGCTTTCCTCAAATATTCGCTGCAAGTGCGCATGGGACGAATGGACGGTATCTTTGTTGCTTTTCACAACACGCAGCGAATATTCGGCTTCCAGTACATTAGCCTTGAGGAGATGGACCAGGCTCTCCATGGAACCTCAGAACGCCTACTTGGCGACGAGGAATTCAAAGCTAGTCTCAAGCTCCTAAACGAGGTATTGAACAGAGCAGCGGAGCGGTTCCCCGGGAAGTCACTTCGGTTACATGTTGAGACTCGACCCACGAATCCTCCACTGACTTACTTCTTCGCCGAGCCTGTCGAAGAAGATGAGATTAATCGCATCCAAGAAACCGGAAGGAAATCAGTTGACAAAATCCAGAAGAAAATTCTTGGGCTCACACAAAAAGATATCGAGGCAGAGTCACGGCAGATGAGAGAAGACCTCGTGGCTCAAGTGGAAGAGGAGCGAGCTGACTTGGATGACTTCGCCGACGCGGAGGCTGCCGAAGACCCGCAGCGACAAAAGGCCTGGGATGAAATGATGGCAAAGGTTGATGACACAGTGGAAAACGACTCACTGGGCTTGCAGACAGTGAGGGACGCCATCGAGCAAGCGCTAGAACAGAGTGGCCTCCTTGTTGGAAAATCTGAGCTGGAAAAGAATGCGTATCTCAACGAGCTGGTCGAGGCTCTGGCCGAGGAGCTGGAGGAGGGCAAAGAAGCCAACAAAGAAGCACAAGACACTTCTCGTAACGGAGATGAGATTGCGCCGCTCGATGACTCGCAGAAAGCCAACGAGTTGAGCCGACCCAAGTCCGATGTCGTGCCTAGCCCGGACCAGGAGGTCGAGGAACTGCCTCAGGGTCTCAACCAGCCCGAAGACAGTACCACCGAGGGCGAAATTCATTCGAAACACCCCGCTCCCGAGGCCGCTGTGGAGGACACGTCTGAGAGGGCTATCGAAGACAAGCCTGAGAGTGTTGTTGGGGATAAGTATGAATCTCCTGTTGAAGGCGAGACTGAAAACCTCTCCGAGAATACCAAGGTTTCAGTCGAAGATGGATCTGAGTTGGCAGATGGGGCATCACCCGAGACAATTGAAGGGGTTGTTGTTGGGAGCGACGCCTCAACCGACATCAGCGGGCTTCCCAATGCATCGCTAAAGGATCTCATCTTGAAGGTTGCCCAAGGTGTCGACAATAAGACGGACAACATGGGAACCTTTGAGCTGATGCTGTCAGAACTGGTCGAGGCTCAGAAGCAGGCAAGCATGGAAGCTGAAGAAGCGGAGGAGACGGATTTGCAGGCGGAGAAAGACTTGAACTCTACCTCTCCAGAGGATGCCAACGCTTCGAACAGCAGCAAAGCCCCCGAGGCCTCCGCATCCGACACGAAAGACAAGCAAGACACCCAAGAACAGCTAGGGGAGCTGCTCGGCATGTACATCACGGTTCGAAACAAGGTGGGCAATGAAGTCGTGGAACGCGTGGAAGGTCCCCTTGGGAAGGAACGGTGGCAGGTTGAATACACCATCACCGAGCTTACCAACGAACGGGCTTGGAGGATCCTGGGCCAGCTCAAGAAACGGCGGAAGAACACGCTCAGATCCGACCCTGAACAGCGAACCAAGCTTTGGCACAAGCTTTGGCAGGGCCGTCTGGCAAAGAGCACGGCGGAAGGACGAAAGTACAGGAATCACATGACCAGCACAGAGAAGAATAAGTCGGTCAAGGTGGCGTGGACTGAGCAGCCGCTGCCGCGGGGGAAAAGAAGATGAAGTTGTACTGTAAGATGAGAACGTTTGTATAAAAATCGGCTGGCTGGTGGTTGTGGAGGGGAGCTTGCATAAAGGAGCAGGTTCCAGGCTCCGTGTATAACTACATTTGTACGTATGTATCTGCATGTTGGAGGCTGATAGCGAGCACCAATCTTGGAAAATCTGTATTAGTATGTAGGATAAGTTGGTATAACCAAAAGGGGGGAGGTTTACTTTGGTAGACAAAGAGTACGCACTCGATGATGCCTCGTATGCTCTACCCCAACTTCTCCAATTTGGTAGCCTATGGTGACGTTATCCTCCATGCCATGGCCAAAACGTTAGCTCCGATTGGGTCAGGTGGGCTTTAGAGTGGCTCGCCCTAAACCGAGTTGGGGAATTGTTCTAAGACGACATTGTCACGCTGGGTCTTGAGAAGTAGCCCTGGTGATCAGTTGGAGGATATTTGCCTCTGGTCATGACATCCCTTGTCTCTTTGACTATTTCAGTTATCATCACTTTTAGAAGTGATATGGCTGGTTGTCAACCTCTTGAGACTTGAAGATGCGGTTCCTCAGCGCCCTATTACCGTGCCTCGGCCTGGTTGGCAGTGCTTTCGGCACCGACGGCCCGGCTGTTTTACCCCGAGATATCGGCGCCATTCAAAAGACTCTTCAGATTAATAGCTGGGCAGATCGGATATGGGAGCAGACTCAGGGCGTTTCGTCCTGTTCGGGATGTCAGGTTAGTAGTGCTTGCTTGACCCAGAACTCACAGAAGGATGCTAACCAATATCAGGGCCTGCTTTTGTCCTTTAAAGGACTTGCCCGTCTAGGTGATCGAGCATTTGTTGATACCATAAAGGACATATGTAAGCTTTCAAAGGTGGCGTCATTCTCACACTCTTGACATCCATGGTCCCTAACTGACAGCCTCAGGTGGAAGATGGAGATGTTTGCGATGGCACTATCGAACTCGAAGGGCCCATCATTGCCGAGGCATTGAGAAATCTTGTCATCGGATCAAAAACTTCGCAACTGTTTTGCATCACCTTCCTAGGCGTCTGCAAATACCCGGCTGTTGAGCCATGGTCCGTTCCTTTCCCACCAAAGACGTCGACTCGCCGGCGTCCGGCACCAAGTGGACAAGAACCCATCAAAGTGGTTCACTACTCTGATATTCACATTGATCAACTCTACACTGAAGGGTCAAATGCCAAGTGTAGGAAGCCAATCTGCTGCAGGTAGGTAACAAGCTTCCCTGGGCACAAACGATAGTTGCTAATTGAACCAGACCCTATACAGAGGGAGACAAGCCTGGCAACACAGAGTCCCCGGCTGGCCCTTACGGCGAACATACTTGCGATTCACCAGCTGCTCTCGAGCACAGCATGTATGAGGCTATCAAGAAGCTAGTTCCCGACGCTGCTTTTACTATTTTCACAGGCGACATTGTGGATCATGCCGTTTGGAACACCAGCCAGTCTTATAATGAAGACCAGAGTAAGTATTAGAGTCTTCTTGTTGTACTCCAAACTAACATCTTGCAGTCATAAAATCATATGGGAACATGGACAACCATCTTGGCATCGTCTACGGCACTGCTGGAAACCATGAAGCCCACCCCACAAACGCATTCCAGCCCAACTCGGTTGGCAACTCCTCCCAATGGATCTACGACCTCCTCTCGGGCGTCTGGTCCCGATGGATTGATCCCAAGGCCTCAGGCACAGTGGAGAAGCTCGGAGCCTACTCGACTCGGTACCCCAACGGCAACCTGCGTGTCATTTCCCTCAACACGAACCTATACTACCGTGGGAACTTTTGGCTATTTCAGAAGGACATGCTGCGAGACCCGAGCGGTCAGATCGAATGGCTTGTAGGGGAGCTTGATGCCGCGGAGAAGGCGGGCGAGAATGTCTACATCATTGGACATATGCCCCTCGGTGACCGGAACGCCTTCCATGACCAGTCCAACTATCTGAACCAAGTTGTAGAACGGTACTCGGAGACTATCGCGGCTATGTTCTTTGGACATACCCACAGAGATCAATTTCAACTCGCCTATTCCGACAACGCCAACAAGAGCTTCTCCAACGCTCTCGTCGCCTCTTATGTTGGCCCCTCGCTCACGCCCATGTCCGGCATGCCCTCATTCCGCGTCTACGACGTAGACCCAGTCACATTTGCTGTCCTCGATGCGACAACCTACAGCGCCGACATGACATCCGACACTTACCAAACCCAAGGCCCGGTGTGGAAGAAGTACTATTCCGCCAAAGAGACCTACGGCTCGCTCATGAACCCGCCCCTGACGGATCCCCACGCAGAGCTCTCGGCAGCGTTCTGGCACAACGTTACCGAAACGTTCGAGATAGACCAAAAGGCCTTTGACGCATTCATGCTGCGTTTGAGCAGAGGATGGATACAGCCAGAGTGCAACGAAGAATGCAGAGCTTCGCAGGTCTGCATGTTGAGGGCGGCGCGGAGCGAGGATAACTGCGATGTTCCCACGCTGGGTGTTTACTATCAGAAGAGGGCTGAGGACATATCAGAGAGGGACGAGTGTGGCATCTCGGTGATGCAGGCTACCCTCTCTTCGTTAGTGTCAAAGAAAGGCATGCTGGAGATTTTGCAGAGGCTATTGGTTAGGGACAAGGTGAAGTTGTTTGGATGATAGCCGTAGACGGTGCTTGATAGAACAGTGATACATAAGATACATGATACATGTTGAGACCAGAGGCATCTGTTCATAGCTAGACTGGTCATCCATCGATGCCCAACTACTACGTAGTAAGCCATCGAAGACACTTGGCTGACTATTGAAGGCATGGATCTCCAATGGGATAACGTTATTTGAGTTCCGGGGTAAGCCAGATCAGCAGTACTATTCTATTTATCTAAGCCAACGACAACATCAGCTTGCGAGCTGTGAGACGACATCAGCCGCCACGTCCTCGGCATCCATCATCCCAGATGTCAGATTTAACTCGTCTAAATTATCCCGATTGCAACCCAAATACCGGCGCGAGGTGTTGGTCTTATTAATACATAACGTTATCTGACCTGCTCCGGAGACTTTCCGGACTCGTTAGGCTAAACTCCACCGAATAACTAGAGTGCAACCTGCACGCCAGAGTGTCTAAAAGCTGACGTTTCTGGGGATGCGTCAGCGCCAGGGAACATGGTCGCAACGGGAGGCTGTTCATGATTACAGGGGAGATGTTACCGAGTGAGTGTGGCATGAGAGTGAGATATAAAGACAGTGTATCGAGACGCCAATGAAAGCTCTTGTCATCTCCGGTTTACCAAGAAAGCAGCAATACCCTAGCAACAATGACTTCTACGCAGAATCACCAGCAGATTGGATCGGATGTATGTGTTATAGGCACGGGAGCCATAGGTCTCCTCGCGCTCAAGAACCTCCGCGAGCAGGGGCTTGACGCCATGGCCTTTGAGAGAAACGAATACATTGGCGGCACATGGCATTCGTCGCAGAATATTGAGCAGACTTCGGCCATGGCACAGACGACGGCGAATACCTCCAAGCACTGCGTGAGTTGAGAGATGCTACTGTGGAGAATGAGGACATTGCTAACACGCCAAAGTGTGCTATCACGGACTTTCCGATGCCTGATGGTGAGTCGACGTGATTGTCCAGAGTCATACTTGACCAAAGCTTACATCGTTCTCAGACTTCCCTCCACATCCTCCGCAAAAGGACCTCGAGAGATACTTTGAATCGTACGCCGAGCACTTCGACTTGTATCCACACATCACGTTTTCCACCTCGGTAAATCGCGTTGAGAGGGACGAGGAGAAAGGAGTGTGGAACGTTCATACCAGGGATACCAAGACCGGTGTTGAGGAGCAACGGATCTTCAGTCGCGTTGTCGTCGCCACGGGCATGCTCAACTCGAAGAACTTGCCCAACATCAAGGGTCTTGACAGGTTTGCTGGAGACGCGATCCATTCTCGACAGTTCAAGGATTCCTCCAAGTACACGGGGAAGAATGTCCTCGTCGTGGGCATTGGAGCCACCGGAGCCGACACAACATCTTTCTTGACCAAAGCTGGAGCCAACAAGGTCTACCTCAGCCATCGAGGCCAGTTCTACCTCGTAAGTATGCCCAACAGGCTAACCTTGGGCTCATTGTTGATAATCTTCAGCTTCCTCGACGAGTCAAGGGCAAGGCGTTTGACCACGACATGAACCGCCGTTTCGGCATCTTCACAAGAGCTGTGGCCAACGTGTTTCCTCGACTCTTTGCTCGACTTATGTCCAAGGGACTCGACAGCATGCGACTCAAGGCGTTTCCTTGGCTAGCCGAACACCCTGCCTTCATGTCACCTCGGCCGACCGATACAATCCTGCATCGAGTACCCGTCTTCTCTGATGACCTAGCCGAGAATCTTCGAGACGGTCGAGTCAACTCTGTGCTCGGTATTCAGGAGGTAACGGGACCGAAGTCGGCTACCCTCACCGACGGAACGGTTTTGGACGATCTCGATGCCATCATCTTCTGCACAGGCTACCACTATGACTTTTCTGTCGTCAAGGGTCCTGGCGACCCAACCGATGCTGCCATTGCCCCTGATCACAGCAAGCAGATCAAGGCCGCTCGGTATTATAGCGACGACAACAAGTTTGCACGACTTTACCAAGGATTCATCTCGGAGCAATATCCAGAGTCGCTGGCGTTCCTGGGCCATCTGATCATCCTGAAGCCGCCCTTTGTGCTCTATGATCTGGTTCCAATGGCGCTCGCGGGTGTGTGGTTGGGCAGCTATCCCATGGCTTCTGCCGAGGAGCGTCGCCGGGATATCGATTCTCACTATAAATTCACGGTCAGGACCCTCCAAGATGGGCCGGTCCCCCATCTCGGCCTGCGAGTCGTAGCAGCAAGCACGTATGAGTGGCTAAACCAGGCCGCGGGCACAGGTGTAACAGAGCGTCTGGGCAGCTTCTCTTGGGAGGCTTGGAAGTTTTGGTACAGCGACCGCAAGTTCTACAACTTGGTGATGGGCGGGGTTGATTGTCCAGCCGTGTATCGGTTGTTTGACATAGGGCGAGGTCGAAAGCCGTGGGCTGGCGCAAAGGAGACCATCATCAAGATCAACCAGCAGGCGAAGGAGTTGGTTGAGGAGTGGGAGAGGGAGAATCAGGATAAGAAGACCAAGTGACAGAGTCGAGTGTGTAGGGTACTGCGAGTTGATAGCATGCGTCTCTTGTCGAGTCGTTCCTGGTATTTGATTTGCTTAGAAAACCATTCCACGATATGTTTTGACGATAGATTTGAGATTCATGGTGTGGTCTCTGTCTTGTAGAGTGAGACCATGTGTCCGAATCCGGCGACCAAGCGAAGCGAACCTTTGATGTATCGGGAGGCTAGGTTATCTGGATCCCGTGATGGCTGAGGTGGTGTTGAAGAGGTCGCCTGGCGAGGCAGCGAACAAGGATTAGGCATCCACTAATGTACCATAGTCAGCGCCCGCAGCACAAGCGTTGGAGGAGATGCCCGTCTATCTCATCCACCATCACCCATCAACATCAAGTACCACGTAAGCCAAATCACCAGCTTTACAACCAATACAACACTTGGAAATCTTTGCCAGAAAAGGCACGAATTGCATGCTCGGCATCCGTCCTACACTGAAAGCGAGGCCTTCGCTTCTGGACCTGATTCGTGCTAGAAACGACACTGACGCCAAAAGAGACGACCCGGCAGATCAAGGGAACGACAGCGACAGCGACCTCTCTAGGGGACGCGAGGGGAGCTTCAGCGATGCGGCCCCTGCACCGCCCTCCAACGTTGCTGCTCGAGGCCCGGGCGGCACAACGTTAGGCCCCACCCGCTCAGCATCGTCATCATCTGGGCTCCACCGTGGAACTGGACCTGGAGCTGGGAAAGCTCGTGCTGCTGCTGTTGCTCAGGCTCTATTCGACGTAGCTCGTCAAGTGCCTCTGCCAAACTCTCCACCACCATCTCCATCTCCATCTCCAACTCCATCTCGACCGCCTCCCTCGACCTCTTCTTCTTCCCCGACTTCGCCTTCCATCCGGCCTCTGTCGCCGTCTCCTCCCATCTCCCCCCCTCAAACCCATCTTCAGCTCGATAACGCGCCCGTTTCGCCGCCGCCCAAGATGCCTCCCGTACGTTTTCTCCGCCAATCTTGCGGCCGTTCCCGTTCCCTGATGCTTCCTGGCAACCCCGTGACAACGCGGCGCCCATTGCCCCGCTGGATCCTCGAGGCTGACATGTGCATTGCTCCAGAAAGCGAAAGCTGCCAGCAGCAACAATAAAGATGAAGAAGCCTTCGAGCCTGGTATGTTTTGACCTGAGGAGCCCTCTTTGCTTGGGTGGTATCAAGGCACCTTGCGACGGTTACTAACATTGTTCTAGGCAAAATCTACTCCATCTCCGGGTCAGTTCTACATGATATCCTCAGTTGACGGGCCCTTCACGTTCTCTGCCGAAATGGCCCTCTTTACTAACCCTTCTGCAGTCCCGTCGTCGTGGCCGAGGACATGCTTGGTGTTGCCATGTACGAGTTGGTCAGTCGCAATCATCAGCCATCGTCATCGCCAGCCACAATCTAACTTGCTACCCTTACAGGTCAAAGTAGGACACGAAAACCTTGTCGGTGAGGTTATTCGAATCAACAGCGACCAGGCCACCATTCAGGTTTATGAGGAAACTTGTACGGCAACCCATAACGGAGCTCAAGACAGACATGCTAATTATTCCAGCCGGTGTCATGGTCGGTGACCCCGTTACCCGAACCGGAAAGCCCTTGTCCGTCGAACTCGGCCCCGGTCTGCTCAACGGTATCTACGATGGTATTCAACGTCCCCTCGAGGCCATTGCCAAGATGGCAGAGTCCATCTACATTCCCCGCGGTGTCGCCGTCCCTGCCCTCGACCGAGACAAGAAGTGGGAGTTCACCCCCACCATGAAGGTCGGTGACCACATCTCGGGCGGTGACGTTTGGGGTCACGTCTTCGAGAACTCGTTCCTTGCTGTCCACAAGATTCTGTGCCCTCCTCGCGTCCGAGGAACCATCACCAAGATCGCTTCCAAGGGCGAGTTCACCGTTGTCGACAACATCCTCGAGGTTGAGTTCGACGGCAACAAGACCGAGTATCCCATGATGCAGACCTGGCCTACACGAGTGCCTCGTCCCTCCAACGACAAGATGTCCGCCGACCAGCCCTTCATCGTCGGTCAGCGAGTTCTCGACGCCCTCTTCCCCAGTGTCCAGGGTGGTACCGTCGCCATTCCTGGTGCTTTCGGCTGTGGAAAGACTGTCATTAGTCAGTCTGTCTCCAAGTTCTCCAACAGTGACGTTATCGTCTACGTCGGTTGTGGTGAGCGAGGCAACGAGATGGCCGAAGTCTTGAAGGATTTCCCCGAGCTCACCATCGACGTCGATGGCCGCAAGGAGCCCATCATGAAGCGAACCACCCTCATCGCCAACACCTCCAACATGCCCGTCGCTGCCCGAGAAGCCTCCATCTACACTGGTATAACGGTGGCCGAGTACTTCCGAGACCAGGGTCTTAACGTGGCCATGATGGCAGACTCTTCGTCTCGATGGGCCGAGGCGCTTCGTGAGATTTCTGGTCGATTGGGAGAGATGCCTGCTGATCAGGGTTTCCCCGCCTACCTGGGTGCCAAGCTCGCCTCCTTTTACGAGCGAGCCGGCCGTGTCAAGACCCTGGGCTCCCCCGAGCGTCAAGGCAGTGTCAGCATCGTCGGTGCTGTCAGTCCTCCCGGTGGTGATTTCTCTGATCCCGTTACAACTTCCACTCTGGGTATTGTGCAGGTCTTCTGGGGTCTCGACAAGAAGCTTGCCCAGCGAAAACATTTCCCTTCCATCAACACATCCGCCTCGTACAGCAAGTACACCAACACCCTCGACAAGTACTACGAGAAGAACTACCCCGACTTCCCCCGACTCCGCGACCGCATCAGGCAGCTTCTTTCCGACTCGGAAGAACTTGATCAGGTGGTGCAGCTTGTCGGAAAGAGTGCTCTGTCCGATCCCGACAAGATCACTCTTGATCTTGCCGGTTTGATCAAGGAGGACTTCTTGCAGCAGAACGGTTACTCAGACTACGATCAGTTCTGCCCCATCTGGAAGACTGAGTGGATGATGAAGCTCATGGTTGGCTTCCACGATGAGGCTCAGAAGGCAATTGCTCAGGGTCAGAGCTGGTCCAAGGTGCGAGAGGCCACATCTGAACTGCAGGGCAAGCTGCGACAGCTCAAGTTTGAGGTGCCCACCGAAGGAGAGGACGTGATTTCCAAGAGGGTAAGTAACTCTTTTACAGTTCGTGATGCGCATGTGCTGATAGATTTTGTAGTACGAGGCGATCCAGCAGAACATGACGGACAAGTTCGCTGCTGTCATGGACGAGTAAGACGACGAGGCCTAAGAGGTAATGTCGGGAGACGTTGCATTGCTGGCAGTTGTGGTCTTATAGTTATAGATTGGTTATGCTGGGAGATGTGCCAGAAGAAGGCCGGTATTCGGTTACTGCTTGCGCCGCCCCGTACTTTAGTGTTATTCAATCGATGTCAAATTCTTCAAAGCATCAATGTGTCTTTATATAATCGCGGAAGCATCTTCCGGGTGGGTCAAAGTCAAGATGCATGATGTGGGGCTGCATATTGCAATCCTCACAAGCTTCAACATCATCTCATCCTTTACTCAACTACAACTCGACATATCCGTCACTATATCCTTAATACTTGCGTTTTTATTGCTTGATAAACCTCAAATAATCTTGTCCCTTGTTTCAACAGCCATACACACAAATATACTGACCCCTCACATCCCGAACAATGTCCGAAGAGCTCCAAGACGAGGTGGAAGCCATCAACTCCATCTACGGCGACGGCAGCCTCATCCCCTCAGGAGACGACGCCTCCATCTTCATCCTTAAACTACCAGGCGGCGCATCCTCCCTCCGCCTCCAGTTCCCGCCCGAGTACCCCTCCCAGCCGCCCTCGGTGCTTGGGACGCACCACAGCTCCGGCGGGGTCAAGGGCGCCGGCGCAAGAGACCTGGCGCTGTTCCGCGATGCGCTGGGTCAGTTGTTCGAGCCGGGCCTCGTGTGTCTGTTTGACGCCGTGGAGGAGTTTACGCGGCGCTCCGAGGAGGAGACTGAGGAGCAGGAACCTATTGTTGAAGCTGCGCCCTCGCCGGAGGAGGTAGAGGTGGAGGAACTGTTGTTCCCGCCCCCAGCGTGGATCCTCTCGGAGCCCATCACAGACTCCAAGTCGACGTTTATAGCTCACGTCGCGCGTGTCACGTCGCCGGACCAGGCGCGGCAGTACGTGCAGCAGCTCCTGGCGTCGGACAAGCGCATCCGCGGCGCAGCGCACAACATGACGGCGTGGCGGATCCGCGGGCCAGGCGCCGCGAGCTTCCAGGACTGCGACGACGACGGCGAGGCCGCCGCGGGGGGAAGGCTGCTGCACCTGATGCAGGTCATGGACGTCTGGGACGCCATGGTTGTGGTGACGCGCTGGTATGGCGGTGTTCTGCTCGGGCCTAGAAGGTTCGCGCTCATCAATGCCGTGGCGAGGGATGGGTTCGTCAAGGCTGGGCTGGTTGAGGAGAAGAAGAAGGGCAAGTGAGGGCGGTGATGTTGGCCACGCGGATGTCGGGGGGTCTCGCGCTATATTACGACCGAGACGAAAAGGTAAATGCTACACAATTCATGGTATCTCATTATGGAAACCAACCGCCCACAGAACGCCAGCAAGACACACAAAAGCCGCCCACCGTCCAGGTCTTTGATCATACAGGGGACAAATCTCCCTCTCATGCTCTGTTCCGCAGCCAAACTACATGATAATCAAACGCCTTCTCTAAGAACGCCCTTCCTTGAGTGTTACAAGATGTGTACGCTCCATGGTCTTACAAAGGTCAAGATGCATCCGCCAATGTCCTTCTTTCCCCAAGGAGTTTGATCACTGCTCTATTGCTCCGCGCTCAGCAGTGGCTTCAAGATGCTCATGGCTCGGACGGACTGCTCGTCAGACAGAATGACAGCGCCTGCTCGGGCTGTCGAGAGGTACGAGAGCTCGGAGCTCTCTGCTATTTGCGGATCCTGGACCAGGATGCCGGCAACACCACAGACAATACCCGTGGCTTCCAGTGGCAGACTTCCGAGGTCGAGGAAGATGGGAATCAGGCAACCCTCTGTGTCGCCGACGAGGGAGTCGCCAAAGACGTCGAGGAGGTTCTTGTCCAGTAGGAGCGAAGGCGGGTCGTCTTGAGCGAGCGTCACGGACATGAACCGGGGTTGCGAGACGAGGGCGGAGATGATACACGTGTACAGCTTCGTGTCGACGTTGTCCGCCCAGCTTGGCCGGCGGCCGTTTCCTGTCGTATGTCGGCTGATGGAAGGCCGTTGGTTGCTGAAGGGTGTCGGTAGCTGGGATGCCTCTCGACCTGAACATTGCACCAAAACAAGGTCCGGCTCGATGTGAGGAGTTACGTGCCTTTTCTTAAGAAGGCTAAAGGTGCGTGTTTGCAGCTCAGCGACGGTGGAGGGAAGGCCTTCTTCCAGCGCAGAGGCCGCTGCAGGCCGGTTAGCTCCCTGCTTCTGGCCCTTGGAGTTTGGCGACGTGAAGTTGCTCTCGTTTTCGCATAGCTCAAAACCCTTAGCCATGAGCGACTTGACGACATTGTCGCGCTCTTTGGTCGGGACTAGAATGAAGTCGGAGTAGTAGGTGGTAATGAAGAAGATGGGAATTCCAGCCAAAGCCAAGGGAGACGTCAGTTCCATTACTCGGCCACCCGCATCGAGGCCTGCACTGATGACGGAGAGGACCATGTAAGTGTCTTTCGAGACAGAAACGGTCTTGGCGAGGTCGCGGGAAAGCGTCTTGAGGACAGGCTCGAATACGTTTTGCGCCCACGAGGAGTGGCAGACTACCGAGCACTCGAGGGGCGTGACGCTGATGTTGAGAAAGCCATGCTGGCCGTCAGAACTGAGCCCTTGCAGCTCGTACTCGGGAGAGCCGCGCAAGTTGCCCAAGCTCTGGGACTGTGGGAGGAGTACTCGGAGGATGGGTTGGAGGAGGGTCGAATAGAGGTTGAGTGGGATGTGAATCAACGTATAGGTGCCATCCTAGAGTGACCAGAATGTTAGAATTAAGTAAGCAATATGCCACAAGTTGTTTCACCGAGGAGTGACTCTCGAAACAGGCTGTCCCATTGAATTGACGACAAGCAAGACATGGCAGCAATGGCTGGCTTGGTCCGAAATGATGTACTTTTTGCGCGCAACTGCACCACTTACAAGAAAGGAAACTTGGGCATTCATGATGAAGCGCCTAACGTCGAGTCCTCGGATCCGAATAGCACGAAACGGGAACCAGGAAAGGGCTGATCGCAAGTTGATTGCGATGTCTGCGACAAAGACAAGGCAGACGGAGCGGACGATAGGTCGGCGCGATAAGAGAGTCGAGGCCTGACTCGATCATGAAGGAGCCTTGATCGATTTCGTTCAAAGTTTGAGCTAAGGTTGGGGGAGAAACAAATATCTCAGCAACTAATGCGCGGCAACCGGTAAACTCTGTTCTTAGTCAAGAGAAAAGGTAAGAGAAGGAATCGAGAGGGATTGAGAAGAATCTGGGGCGTTTTGCGGATTGAAGGCGATAAGGGTAAACCCACGTTAATAACCTCTCCAGCTCTTCCTGATCCGAGCAACTTTAATAGGCACCCCCAGGTCGAACGGGAAGTGCACGTCCCCTGAGATGAGGCCTTGCAGGGACTTGCAGGGGCTAGGCGAGTCCAAAGACAAGGCCCGGGGCGCTGGCCGACCTGGGAACTAGCTGGCCACGCTGGCGGAGTTGGGTGACGATTCGCAGACAAGACTAAGCAGACTAAACCTCGTGCAAGTCTAAGACGAATCGTAGACGATGGAGTAGTGTCTGGTGTCTCACTGCACTTGGGCGTCAGTGGCTCAAGGGAACCCCTGTCCACGACTGATGATGCTAATGTGATGGCCGAGTTGCTTTGTTCTGGTGCTTGCATCTGCGGGAGATGGACAAGCTCGCGTCAGGCAAAGGCCCCTCGGGGGTTTTCTGGCCGCAGATCTCGACCCGATGCCCTGATGCACAAGGTAGGTCCAACTGAAAGGTGCATGTCACTACTGTGGCTGGCGACGCAGCTTGTTCCACGGCATTCATGCGTCTAAGGTACTGTAGTTGAAGCCGAGCAGAAGCACCCGATCAGATAAGAGACGGCTACGTAGCTGTCAGTTCATCAGCTGTCATGGCCTGGGTAAGCTGGAGCACCTATTCAGGCGTGTTGCTTGCTGATGCGAGTGCGTGACTATGGCCTCCGGATCGATCCAGAACAAGAGCGTTGTGGCAGCCAAACGTCATGAATAGCTGTAAGAGCGCAAGAAGAAGCTGTTGGTGCGTGGGGGCAGGGGTGAGGTGGTTAGCTAGTTAGCTACAGTCGGGATCAGAATTAGGACCCTTGTGGCGGAGGGTCACGGCACTGAGTTGCTTCTGACGGCTTGACATATCGTTGGTCAACTCTCAACATGGAGTAAGCGGGCGAACCGTGAGCCTGGAATCAGACCAAGGCGGCTTGTTTGGTGTTGGTGGTGAATGACGATGTTGAAGCCGAGTTGGAGCTGGCTTTCTCGCTTAGCATCAAGCAGCTCCGGCCCAAACGGTGCCTTCCTTCGCCAGCCTGCTCACTATCACCATCACATGGCCTTCATCTCAAAGAGGGTTATTTCCTATCTCGCTCATGTTTCAATATTACAGACGTCACCATTCGGACTCATCACTTTCACAACCCCAGTATTGATGCATAATCCAGCTCGTGGCCCAGCTTCAAAGGCTTCAGGCTTCAGGCTTCAGGCTTCCCTGTCGTGTTCTGCGGCTTTCCCAACTTGGAAATACCCTGGGAACCCCGGATTTCCATGTCTCATCACGATCCTCAGCTTGGTCACCTCAGCCGTCCCGTCTCGACCTTTGCTTCGCCTCCGCCTCGCATCCTGGAACTGAGCTTCCTCTCCTCCGCGCATGATGCAGTCTGCCTCTGTGCGACGTCTGCTTGCACTAGTTTTAGCTACCCCTGGTATCAAGGTTGCAAGGCCAGCAAGACGGTATTGATCCATGCACCTCTCAAGCACGCCTGGGATCGACTATCGTCGTATTACTCTGGTCTTCAAATATAACTGCTCATCTTTCCCTAATGCAGTCCCCCCGTTGTCGTCACATCGCATCTATCCCTCGGCCTTGACCCGCTGCACGCGTCTAGAAATGGGGCCGGCTCACCTCGGTGGGCTAGCGACACCACATTGAAGCATCTCCGAGATCTCAATGACAAGCTACTTCGGGTAATCGACCCCACGACAGGTGCCGTTGCACGTCGTTTTCCCCGCTCTGGAAGACTCGATGCCCCCGGTCGATGGGCTTGCCAATGGCTTGCTGATGGCACCACTGACTCGTGATTCACTTGGTGACCTCCTGTCAAGTTAATAGGCTTTGCATTGCATCGCGGAACCCGTCGCCTTGCTCATCCGGCTGCAGCCCATCAGCACGTCGAGAAGTGACGCAGCTGCAAGCCCCTGTCACGTTGTCAAGCTCGTGCACAGATGGGGTGTTTGCATGCCACTCAACCAAGGGACCATGACGGCGTTGGCCGACCGATAGGGACACAAAGACTGCCAGATCAAGTGGCAGCGCACCAATCTCCCCACAGTCTGGTCCTTCTCTTGTCAGGTCACTTATCGCATTAGCCCTCGGGTGAGTAACGACGACTGCTTGCTTGCAAGCCTGCAATTATCAGCGCATCGCGACAAGCTAAGCATGGTCTCTTAATGCTTATCGCAGAGAGGGGCGCGTGTCCCGCTCGAAGGTGGGAGTCCGTGGGACAGAAGCTGGGGCGCAAGTGGGTTGTCTGATAAAGCAACCATCAAGCTTACATCTCAGCATATCGTAATGCATCAGTTCACACCAGAAGAGGTTTTTGGTGATAATTACTTGTCGGGATTTTAATAGCGGGAATGGCCGCTCAAGACTCGGAACTAGTCAAGACACGGCTCATCAGCGCCGCTGATCGTCCATGACATGAAAGCACCGAGGAAGAAGAGGGGGGTTCATGCAAGACATCGCACGACCCAGGGAGCACCTCTTTATCTAGCGCGCCCAATAACCGCCCCAGCCGACTTGATTGCCAACTTTAGCTTGCTTGAGCATGAAAGCACTCCCGCTCTACCGACGAAGAGGCACCGAGACGGCGAGACCTTGTTTCACTACGGGGCATCCGCACCGCAGTCTCCAGTTCAAGATGAGCAGATGTGGATAATCCAAGCCGGCCAGCATGTCATCCTCTCCGCAATCATAGCTTGATCCATTCCTATTTCGAGATAGCTGGAAGTTTATCGCTTGATTCCTACAACGACCAGGTTCCTCGGGCTCTGTTGGTAGTCAAACACCGTCTCGACCCACGCATGACGGACGAGATCGTCGTGCTCCCGGAGAAACGTCCACCGGTCCGACACGATCAGTGACTCGACTGCCATGGCGCTGAAGGCCATCAAGCTCCAGATGGCGCACAGCTCCTTCTTGCGTGGCAAATACACGCCTTCGTAACGCTCAATCTCCTCGTCCGTCAGATCGCCCATCTTGTCCTGGATCACCTCCGCATACTGTTTGTAGTCATTGTTGGTCGTGAGCTTCTGCACTGCCCCGCGCACATATGCCTTGAACGATCCATAGCAGTTCTTGCGCAGGGATCCGATAATGACAGGGTTCGTGCTGATGCCAAAGGGGCTATCACTTCCGTCCTCTTTGGCTGTCGAGGCATCTGCACCGGATTCTCCCTTTACCTCTGAATGCCGCACCTTGGACACCACGCCCCGGTCAAGAAACATCTTTTGCAGAACCGCTCGGTAAAAGTGCCGGGAGAAGAATCCAGCGCTCTCCTTTTCCGTCCAGTTCTGCGGCGCTTGACAAGCCATCATGCGCGCTGTAATGTTCAGTCGTACTCCGTCCCCTTGATATGTCGAGAATTTCTGGCTCATGGGGAAGCCCTGCGGATCATGCTTGTCTGATTCACGAACAAGCCTCCCGTTGACGGCTTCAAGGGTCGGCCTCAAGAAGGCATGCTTGTAAGTCGGCGGACCTAGCTTCTCCGTCATTAGGTTGTAGCAGCATCCCACGATGGCCACGGCCTGGATGCTTGGGTTGAGAACGAGCGAACGGATTCCAAAGTGTGACAGGTTTCCGCATGAGTGAATGGACATGGCCATCAGCTTCAGGTCCTTCTTCTCGCTCTCTGACTTGCTGCCGTTGTCAATTTGGGCAATAACATCAGCGAGGTCGCCGCTGTCTAGCCGTCCCGAAATGTATTGCACAAATCCCTTGCCTTCTTCCGCCGTATATGTCGCATCAAGCTCTTTGACAGGTCTGAACTCGAATGCCTCATCTCCGGCCACTTCGCGAATAGCTTTAGCCAAAGCCTCGGGATCATCTTGAGCATCAGGGCCGCGGGCCTCGAGGATTTTGCTCCATAGCTTCTTGTTCCTCATGACTTTGGGCTTCACGGCCAGGCCAGAGGAAACATCGAGACCTCTCGCTGCCGTGACGTTGTTCTCGCGTCCTTCAACGGCCACCACGTGTCGGTTGTAGGGCTCGCTCGCCATGGCTCGGCCAAGGTAGTTCTGGCCACTGCCGAAATCGACAAAGTGGGAGATCTTGTCGCCCGAGTCCTCGGCAATGTCTCCTGAGAGCCTCTCGAGGTAGTCGGCAAAGTTCGTGACCTCGTGAACCTTTTTGACGTTCATTCCTACAGCTACTGGGCGCGGTAAGATGGGCAATTTCTCTTTCCGAGGGGTGAATGAGCGGCCGAGCGACAGATCTCGCACGGTCCGAATGTAGTCGATGAAGCTCTGCGGAGGCTTCTCCCCCTCAAACTTGAGATTGTCTAGATCATCCCGCATGAGGAGGTCTAGCAGCTCCATGAGGCTGCACGACAGGATAAAAGGCTGCCATTCTTGAGGTATTGCGTAGTGGAAGAGGCCAGGCTCGATGGTGAAGAAGTCGAGGATGTGGACTCCGCCGCAGAGGATCTGAAACGTCTCGGATGTCCTGACGAACTTGATGAGCTCGTCGATGTACTCTTCGGGCGAGGCAAAGTCGCCGTTGAAGGGCAGCGGCTTCTCTGGTATCATCTTGAGGCGCCGCCGGACAGTTTTCTCATCTGACCGTTGTCAATACTGGTTTTTTCAAGTATGAAAGAGACGATTGTATACCGGCTTAAGCACCCGCGTCTGATTATTGAAGTCTGCGTTCGGCCTTGAGTTTACTCACGATTTGCTGTTCGTGAAGCCTTGTCAGGCTTGTCTATCTTGGTCCTTTTCGTCCTTTTCCAGGAAGACTTCAGGCTTGAGATAGCCCACGATGGCCGGGAGAATCTGCAGGGAGTACCTGGGCTCGACTAAATAAGCCAAAAACCCAAGTCCTCAAAACCGCAAGACTTTTAGTGAAGCGTTATGCATAAATCAGAATTCCATTTTTAGTGCGCGGGTCGAATTTGTAAGGTCAGCTCGGTGAAGCAAGGTACGTACTGGCTCTCACCGAACACTCATATTTGTGTCCCGGGTAACCTTACTCCTGGACCACCTACATCACCTCTAAACTTCCCATCCTAGCGAACGCAAAGGTGCCTTGTTTCTGTTTTATAACCGGATTCTAATCCGAGTTTTATGGATTAGTTGACATATATTCAGGGTAGGTAAATGCGTCGACCCTCTGGAAGGAAGTCACGCCAGTCAGTCTGGATGTAGGACCTATATGAATGGCATGTTTACTTAGCATGATTAGTATCACAGCACTTGTTTCCACTTATGCAACTAATTGAGAACTTTGACACCCTTATATGACAAGTAGTACCTTTTTCGGATAGATATTCATTAAGATTTGCTCAATGGCTGGTAGGTAATTCCTTTTTGTTGTCTCCCTCCATATAGCTTTGCTTAAGTTCCGGGTTGAAAATGAAGTGGGCAGAAGTTGATACGAGCATCTGGCCTGGAGTTTAGTCATTGGTTTAAGCTTTAGATCGAATCAAACAGTAGAAAGATCTACTTCTGAGACAGACCGGACTGCAAATGAAGAGCATGGGAGGCACAAGTGAAGTCGCACTCTTGTTTTCGAGAGGATCTGGCTATGCAGTTTCAATTTCCAGCTACCCGAGTAACCTCTATAAGAAAGCAGTTCTGCAGAAGCATATCCGACATGACTGCGTTTATGAAATCCGGGAATAAATAATGTCATGTGCTATAGTTCTTCCATCGCTACAAACCTTGCGTACAAAACGCTGCCAGTATACCAGCTTAGACTCTTCTTCTGGCATAATTAAAGAAGAGGCTATTTGGAACTAGGAAAATATTACTCATAAAGTTAACATAACTTCTATAATTCTCTCAGAATAAGATAAGAATACTTCCTTAGGTTATAGACGGCTTGAGACTATAGTGAATACTGGCTGACTGGCCGTGTTTTCCTCCACCACCATGAGTGGCTGTCAGTAGGCTAGAGTGCTAGATCACGGTGCATTTAGGGACAGACCCTGAAGTATAAATGTTGATATTCTCGGATAGGCATCATGAGATAGATGGTGGATCTCTTGGTTTACAGTAGCCTTAGCAAATGTTTCGAAGGGACGTCAGAGCTGATAGGCAGATGCGAGCGCATCGGTAGAGGTTATTATCTAAGTGATAATGCCTGGATGCGCAACTCGCCCCATCCTAGCTTTGTAAACATGATACTCATCAAGTCGACTCGGACGACGAATTATCTATGATTTCCTTACCTTTTGACTCTTGAGTCCTGACAGTTGTCCGCCGCTTCGTGTAAAGCCAGACCACACAACGATCGGTACTTGAGACATCGGCATAGGCGGTAAAGAGGGGATTCTACATTCATCACTGTTCAGTGGTTGAACTTGAGCTCCTCGGCCCAGACCGGTTCAAATCCAAGGAGCGATCGCAAGATATTGATGAGGAGGAGGCTCATTGTGCCAAGATGCGTCAGCTGGGAACGAGATAATTTGAGAATGACAAGAAGGAGATAAGAGTAACGCACAGTGGAATTGGTCGCCCAAGATCGTATGTGGAATGGCCAGGTTCTGGCGGCGTCTGGGCTATAAATGCCACAAAGCTCGATGCCATTGAGAGATGCCTGGGGATTACTGGTAATGCTTTTACCATGGAAGAGCGGTGCGATATGATCTGGCAGCTAGGCAGTACATTCTATGTTGATTTCAAAGAATGCTCGCATCTTGATCGGATAAGAAAGAAGCAGATACCATGCAAAAATTGGCTTGATGTTGTGTCTGGTGGCCTGTTAAAGGTGAACATACAACAGGATCCTCACAACCAGCCAATAGTCCTGCGCAAATGTTTCAACTAATACCATTCTAAAAAGACCAAAGAATGCGAGCCAGGTTCTCTTTGATATAAATGCCAGGTGTTTTCTCCGTGTGTAACACATATGGAGTCCAGAAGATGAAGATACTTGAACTGTCACCAATCTTTGCAGGGAATGCATGTACCTTTCTTTCCCAGGCTGGACCGAGGACCCTGCAACGTCATCCCCTCCAACTCTCGATTGTCCTAGGTACGAGACACTTTAAACTTCTGGCTTCTCCGACTGCGCCGGGACTATTTCACCACAGATTCCTTCAACCACGCTGATGGGTCTGAAAGTCACAATACCGCTAGGATGATGTCCTCCACAAACGACGAGGACCCGTTCCTCCAGGTCCAGCAGTGCGTCTCTCTACCTCCTTATCACCTACTATGTCGTTCTTCCAGCATCGCTAACCACCTCCCAGGGATGTCCTCAGTCAAATGGCCCAGGCCCGACCACTCTTTGCTTCCTATCTTCGCATCCGATCCCTCTCTACAAACGCCGCCTCCCCCGAACTCGCCTCTGCGCGCTCAGATCTCGAGTCCGCCCTGTCCAGCCTCGCCGACGACCTCGCCGATCTCGTCGCCTCAGTCCAAGCCGTCGAGACCGACCCGACTCAGTTCGGCCTCACTGCCCATGAAGTCACGCGCCGTAAGCGCCTCGTCCAGGAGGTCGGCGGTGAGATTGACGACATGCACGACGAGCTGGCCAAGAAGGTCGACGGAGCGGGCGGTGGTGACCTGCCCGACCCGAATGCGTTCGCCATCGACGGCGAGGGCGACGACGCGTACGCAGAGTTTGAGCAGCAGCAGCAGGTGGAGATAATGCGCGAGCAGGACCAGCACCTGGACGGTGTGTTCCAGACAGTGGGCAACCTGCGCAGGCAGGCCGATGACATGGGGAGGGAGCTGGAGGAGCAGCGCGAGATGCTCGAGGTTGTAGACGACGTAGCCGATCGCGTTGGCGGTCGGCTGCAGACGGGTGTGCAGAAGCTACAGCATGTGATGCGCCAGAACGAGGATCGCTATAGTAGCTGCTGCATAGCTGTCCTCATCTTTGTCCTCATTCTGCTGCTTATCCTCCTCTTGATTCTATGACACTCGCAGCTTTAGATGTACGAGAAACGGAGGATGGCTCGACGCAGAAGTTCCTTTGTCGGAAGCGCTCATGACACAGGGAACACGGAGTTTAGGTGGGAATTGTTATATGTTTGCGTTCACGCATCGACCGGGAATCTTCTTTTTTTGTCTTGATTGTATACTAGAAGAATAGATAAAGAGCAGCAGACATGGCCGTTGTTTGCCCCAACGGCGTCACATAATCCAACAAGTCCGCCAAACTCCTGCTATGCCACCGAGCCATATGCCGTGTGATGATGCCTTTCTTCAGTGAACATGGGCCCTCTTTTCCCTAAACGCCTCGTACAATTCCGACTTGTATTCTTCCCTTCTTTGTTACACTTGTTTCTGTGGTTTTCCTGGTTCGGGGCTTGTTCTTGAGCTCCTAAGCTAAGATCAAACCCGATTCACTCTTCAGCACATCGGCGAGCGCAGCTAGGGATCCTGCTGCTGTAGCATTCTGGGGTGCCCTCTTGGGAAACTCGACGAGTGCGAGACGCAGAGCCGCCAGCGCTGCGTTGCCATAAAAGTTGAGGAAGCGCTGCTCGTGGCCCTGGATCATGGACCGGAGCACAACGTATTGGGTGTTGGATGTCTCGTTCGGAGGCGAGTTGACGATGTAGGCGAGAGCCTTCCAGTAGTTCGTGGGCGGGTAGGGGTTCTTCTTGGATGACTTGCTAAAGTCTCTCAAGGAAAGGGAGGCAAAGCCGGCACCTAGGCCAGTCATCCTGTCGTTGTGGCTCTGCTCGGTGATCCACGATGGTCCATCCTTCTTCCAGCCGATAGCCATACGGCCACGCTCCGTCTTGTCGTTACCCCTGTGGCCGAAGAGAACCGGACACACTATTCGATATTTGGCCATAAGGATGTCAATCAGGGACTTTCCTCGCCATTGGAACTCCTTGGTCGAGAAAATGTGGGCTGCAAAGACACCAACAGGGTCCGCTGCCTTGGGGTTGGCACCGCCCTCGTTGATGAACTGACTGACAATACCCTTGGCGCAGATGTTGATCAGATAGATGAAGAGCGAGGGTAGAGTAGCATCGTTGTTTGAGGAGCCCTCAGCAGGTTCCCTCTTATCGGCCACGAATAGACTAACATCGATTGGAGGACTTGGAACACTGCCCTCCAAGGCCTGCTTCAAGGTCGCTACAATCTTGGTGATCTAATTTCTTGTTAGAACCTTTCTTAAACCTGACAGTGTTGACCTACGGGTTGGTGATTTGCTCCCTTGCCCCCTGTTAACTGGCCGATTGATACTCGGATTTCTCGACGGAAGGTACCCAGCTTTCCCTTCAATGGCGACCCGACAACTTTGGACTGGGCTTGCAACTCCCGGCGGAGCTTTTTCAGCTCTTGGTGAATCTGGCTATACCTGTCTATCGTAAGAGCCGCTGGCTGGACGACAGACGCAAGGGGCCTGGTTACAGTGGGGGGGGCCGGTACAGCAGATTGAGGTGCTGCTAACCCGTTTGGCTTCTGAAAAGGGTTTTGTGTCGTCGGCTGGCTGGGAGCTGTGGTCGCAAATGGATTGCTCGGTGCGGGTTTGTTCTGAGTAGCAAATGGACCACTTGATGGAGGGGCTCCTGCCGGAGCTGGGGACGGAGCGGGCTTCTTGATTTCAGAAGCGGGTGTCGTCGAAGGTTCGGGCTGCTTTGTTTCCTTCACTGGGGTAGTGCCATTGACGGCCTTTTGAGGCGGTGGTTTCGCTGGTAGAGGATGTGCTGGCGGTTCTGGTTCTGGCGGTGGTCGAGGAACGGTCTTTGCCTTGAGCTCGCGAAGCCTTTTTTCCTCGGCGACGATTAAAGCTTCGGCTTTGAGCCTTTCTTCCTCTTTGCGCTCCTCTTCGACGATGCGCCTGTGTTCTTGCTGCAGCTCGTGGAGCTCGTAGACCCGTATCGCAGCCTGGCGCACTCGCTCATGCTCTACCTGGGCCGCGGCCAAGGCATCTCGATGGCTGAGCTCATTGTTTCGGGTATCGAGTAGGAAACCTGCGGCAATGTTTCGCTCGGGGCTCGAGAGCAATTGGCTCCGCCTCGCTGGCGAGGAGCGTGTCATGTTGAGGCGCGGATGGTTAGGCAAGGGCTTCGTTATCGGCGTTGCATTGATGATGGAACAAGTCCAGTTGCACAGGTCTCGGAATCTTGGAAGTGTATCTCTATCGGCGGACGCAGGCCTTCTTTCAGGCCCGTCCTCGAGGGATCGGGTTGCGGAACTGGCGTCGTGTTTTGATGCTAAAGGTTGTTCTTAGGCTTTGATAATGCAGCCCTTTGATGGAGGCTGGATGCCGATCAAATCATGGTGGGTACGTACCGAGCAGTGAGCTGAAGTTCCAGGTTCCCGCCGCCAAACTTATCTCGGCCCGCTAAAATAAAGTCCCGACCAGAAATCAAGAGTTGAGCAGCCACAGCCTAAAGGTTGAGCCACAACTGTTCAGCCACATACTGGGGATGCATTCTAAGCTTGCGAGGGCGTCGTGAAACACGTTGACTTTGAGGCCTCGCAAAAGGGTTGAGATAGAGCGAGATGTTCCTAATCATGAGGGGAAAAGAAGATTGATTTCATTGGAGGCTCTTTGATTACAAGTGACAAGTGATAGTGAATCACGGACGGGAGAGTTCCATTTGCAAGCCAACATTTAGGTAGTACGTAGTACGGAGCTGGATCTCGGGGTGCCCACCTCACTGAATCTGGAACTCTCAGGGTACCTTCACCTGAGAACATGGAGTCGAGACGGCTGAAGGGTTACATTGATGGCTCAAGTCTAGTCTAGAACCTGGAGGTGGTTCACTGGCTCGGGCCGTTGCTGGCCTTCTGGAGACCTAACGTTAATCAGCTGTCTACGGTATGCGGGTTGGAAACCACAAAGCCACTGAAGCTGTTTTAGGGTGCCTGTAAACTGCAACAGGACCAGTTTGACAGCTGTCTGCGAGACAGGGCTTGACTAGAGTTTGAATACTCGGTAACGGGAACAGCATGGGATAGAGTAATGGAGCTTGGACTACGAAGTTGCAATGGCTTGTCGCTTGGCAATGCACAGGGGCAAAGGGAGGAGCCGTGGCCCATTGTAGCGCCTGAGCAGCTGTTCCTAGCTTTGGGTTCACTTTTTGCACGATCAATTCCCAGGAGACAACGGGAGGCTTCGAACATCCGTGGACACAGACTAGGGAGTGGCCCATGTCGTCTGTTAGGTGGGAGCTTTCCCACTTGGGAGTCCCAGAGGACGATGATAACGACAGCTGTTCTAGCTGCGATAAATTTGAGCAGAGGCTGACACAGGAATGCCGATGAGATCACTGGACAAAGCTCCAGCCCACCTCATTTCGTCAGTGATGAGAGATGGCCCTTTGTGAGCTGCCCCTCGATGACGTTGAGCGTACAAATTCCCTGGTTCCCTTCCCTGGATGTTTGCACCATCCGAGGGAGCACCCTTGAGCCGCAGGGAGACATGGCTGACATGGACTTGGGAGGTTTGATTGCCGTATCCATACTGTGCTGCTAAGCAGGGGGTTCGTTGCCCCTAGCGCAGGCGGAGACGGTAGGTAGGTGAAGCATCAGGCAATCAGAGGGGCCTCGTTTAAAGGAGTTGGCGGGTGTGACACGAGGGAGCTCATCGAGGGGCTCGGATTCTGGGAGAACCAACAAGGGGGAGAACCAGTTTCGATGTTGCTTTGAGCCCGAATGAGAGAGTTGATGAGACAAAGAGCGCGCTTGTTTGAGCTGAGCAGCGTTCATCATGACCTCGTAGTCAGGGTTGGTACGTATAGATGTGTGAAGCTGCCCGGGTTCTGGGTGATGCGGTGCCGCTATCATTTGAGTCCATGGGTACCCGATTTCCATCGTACCTTACCTTAATCATCTATCGTAGAAGCTCAGGATTCGCCGTGCAGTAAGATTAATCGCAATTGTTTTAATCGCAACACTTGTTGTTAGCTGTATGGTCTTTGGCTATACCGTTTGATCTGTTGGCAAAAGATTAGTAACAAACGCTGATCGACTTGCTTTTGATGTGATGCAGTTTCCGCTGCTGTGCGCTTCTTATGACGCCCTTCCAGGCTCCCTCGACGCCACAAGCAGCAGCTCGACTCCCTGAATCATGGGAGTCGGGGTGTGTCACCCTTGTCTCTGAGCTAAATGGGCTAATGGTTGTACGGAGTGGTTACTTGATGGAAGTATGTGCTTACGTAGACCCTTTTTCATTGCAGATGGAAACGAATTGAATCGATGGTGACCATAATATCGCCTCCATCTCATCAAAGACAGACTTGACAACGTAGCCAGTGCTGGCCTCTTGCTCACGCTACGTTGACGTTAGGCCAGCGGGTAGCTTTCAAGCTGCATCCATCAATGGCAGCTAAAGGACAGCACCTCCGCTCTTAGCGGAGCAAGCCGGCAGGGGCCTCTGAGAAAAGCCCACTAATACCTTCGCTAGACCTGCGGCCGACCCCATCTTTAGGCGCCTCCCAAAGGGCCCCCCCCCGGTCCAGCTGCCCGGACATCAAGTTGGTGATGGATGGCTCCAGGATGGATGCTTCATTTGCCCCATGAACCCCTACCTGACCTCATGTGTCCGTTGAAGGTCTTTGTATTGTACTGTAGGTACTGTACCTGAGGTGCCTAGAAACCACAGCGGAACGACAACAGTCACTGTAGCTCCTCTCCTGACTCCTAGAGCAAACCTGCCCGTCCAATCGACGTGTCCCAAGGCAATGTCTCCAGGTACCCAAGGTACAGCCCGCAGAATACAAACTTAGTCCGTATCCCACTCTCCACTAGAGCTAGACCATCTCCATCCACCTAACTCCTCTCCCACTCACTCACATCCCTCATCCTTCTCCATACTCACCCACGTCTTTCTTCCTTTTCGCCAGGAGCTGGAATCTCTTCCATCCATCCAGGCTTTCTCTTCTCGTCGTCTCACCATCTCCTCTTCATCGCCGCCTTTACACAACACGCTCCTTGGCTCTGCGCAAGCTCGTCTACCCTCCTTTTGGGCAAAAGTCTGTCCCGCCGTGCCATCGCCAGTCGTCATCGCCATTCGCCTCATCCGTCGCTCGTCGTCCAACAGGTCACGAACCCCCCCGTTTCGCCGTCCATCCCCGGCCAACACAACACTCATCGAACATCAGATCAAACAAGCTACAACTTGATCCATTTCGAACCCAACCCCCGACGTGTTACATTTACGTCTTTTGTGCTTCTAACTGCCCATCATGGAGCAGCAGCAACAGCAACCCCCGCAGCCGCAGCAGCCGCAACAACAACAGCAGCAGCCGCAGCAGCAGCAGCCTCAGCAGCAACCATCTCAGCAGCAACCCCAGGTTGGCGGCGTCCCTGGGCCTGCTGGGCGCAGACTGCACATCGCGCATCGTCGGAGCCCTTCTGAGCTGACGCCTTTGATGAGCATGTTTGCCAACCCAGGAAGTAAGTTTATCATGTCTTTTCCCATTCTTCACGCCCTCGTCTCCTTGCATTGGTCATCATTTGTTCTCATACTGGTGTGTTGGACACTCTCCCATGTCGACGCACCTCGTCCTCCATCATGCGTTGCCGATATACTGACATCGCCCTCTTTCAGTGGAGCAGCTTGCCATCCAGCAGCAGATTGAGCTGTTGCAGCAACAGCAACAGCAGATACAGGCTACGCACCAGCAATATGTCAATATGGGGATGATGCCTCCGGGACAGCCTCTCGGCCCCGGTGGTGCGTTCAATCCTTTGCAGCCAATGCCAAACATGTCGCAAAATGCTTTCCAATTCCCCAACCAGATGCCCCAGCAGCAGAACATTGCTCCCCCTACCCAGCCGCTCTCACATCGCCGTAATCAGTCGGCACTCCCCAATATGGGCATGGGACCTCCCCCTGCGCCATCCGCCGGCGCCGCTGGATCCAACTTTGGTAACTTCGAGGCTCCTCAAGGCCCTGGCCGAGAGAACGCCGGCGGCCGAGGCGGCCGTGGTGGCGGTTCCGGTGGAGGTCACCAGAGGAGGCATTCTTTGGCTCTTGCCGACGCCAAAAAGGCTGCCGAAATTGCTCAGCAGAAACGAACCACCACCGGCTTCTCGTTCCCTGCATCACCTGCCCCCGAAGAGGAGAACAAGGGCCCTGCTCAGCCCACCCCTGATATCTCCGTTGCCCAAGGCTCGAACCGCGGTGGACGGGGCGGCCACGGCCGCAGCCAGAGCATGGCCGTCAACGGCCGTGGAGGAGGTGGCCGTGGTTTGAACGCCGAGAGCAGCGAGTTCCAGCGCCGTGGAAGCGGCCACACTCGTACTGGCTCCCGCAACTTTGAGGGTAACTGGCGCAACCAGGGCCAGAACCAGGATCAGCCTGGCAATGCCGGACAGAACCAGGGATTCCAGCCTGGTCACCGGCCTCGCGGATCCATGAACCAGTCCGTGTCTGGAATCGGGTCCTTCCAGTACAACCCCAACCAACCTCAGGTCATGCAGCTGCCCAACCAGATGATGATGCCCCAGATGTATGGGCAGCAGCTGAACCCAATGCAGATGAACCAGCTGCAGGCTTTGCAGGCCGCCCAGCTCAACGGGCAGCAGTTCATCGGTCTTCAGGGCTCCCAGCATGCCGGTCAGCTTGGAGGCCAGCAGCAGCAACAGCAGCAGCGAAAGACCCTTTTCACTCCCTACCTTCCCCAAGCTTCGCTCCCGGCTCTCTTGGGCGATGGTCAGCTCGTTTCTGGCATTCTCCGTGTCAACAAGAAGAACCGTAGTGACGCCTATGTTACCACTCAGGATGGCCTTCTCGATGCCGACATCTTCATCTGCGGCAGCAAAGACCGAAACCGTGCTCTGGAGGGCGATCTCGTTGCCATCGAGCTTCTGGACGTCGACGAAGTCTGGGGCCAGAAGCGCGAGAAGGAAGAGAAGAAGAAGCGCAAGGATATCACAGATACTCGATCCGGATCCACCAACCAGGGTAATCAGAACTCCAACACCAATAACAACGAGAACAACCCCCCTGAGGGTGGTATCCGCCGTCGCGGCAGTCTGCGCCAGCGACCGACCCAAAAGAAGAACGACGATGTTGAAGTTGAGGGTCAGAGCCTTCTCCTCGTTGAAGAGGAGGAGATCAACGATGAGCAGAAGCCGCTGTATGCCGGTCACGTCGTCGCTGTCGTTGAGCGCGTTGCTGGTCAGATGTTCTCTGGAACTCTTGGTCTGCTCCGACCCAGTAGCCAGGCGACCAAGGAGAAGCAGGAGGCTGAGAGGGCTGCCCGCGAAGGCGGTAACTCCCGACACCCCGAACCCCGTCAGGAAAAGCCCAAGATCGTCTGGTTCAAGCCCACGGACAAGCGTGTACCCCTTATTGCCATTCCCACCGAGCAGGCGCCCCGGGATTTTGTTGAGAAGCACCAGGACTATGCTGATCGAATCTTCGTGGCTTGCATTAAGCGTTGGCCCATCACCTCGCTTCACCCCTTCGGAACTCTCGTCGAGCAGCTTGGACGCATGGGCGACCTTAAGGTGGAGACCGATGCTCTCTTGCGTGACAACAACTTTTCTTCGGACGAGTTCTCTGATGCTGTCCTGCGCAGCGTCGGTCTCCAGGACTGGTCGTTGGAGAAGGAGGACGAGGCCGCACTCGCCGAACGCCGTGACTACCGTGAGGAGCAGGCATTCACCATTGACTACAATGGAGGTGCTGAGTTGGGCAATGCCATTCATGTCAAGTCTCGATCCGACGGCAAGATCGACATTGGTATTCACGTTCCTGATATTGCCCACTTTGTGAAGCCCAACTCACTGGTCGACCGTGAGGCCAAGAAGCGAGGCACCTCTGTTCAGCTTGAGAACCGCTTCTGTGCCTTGTTGCCTCCCAAGCTGTCGACTGAGCTCTGCTCGCTGACCCCCGACCAGGACCGCCTGACTGTCAGTGTGGTCTTTAGCGTGAACCCCCACACTGGATCTGTCGCTGAAGGTGACAGCTGGGTCGGCCGGTCCATCATCAAGAGCGCTGGCAAGGTCTCGCTTCACGATATCGATGATGCTCTTACCAACCCCTCCGAGTACAATAACTCGAGCGTTCCGGTCAACTCGATCCAGATCCTCAATGCCGTGGCGCAGAAGTTCCGAGAAGCTCGACTCGGTGCTGGTGGCGAGCCCATCGCCCCTCTTCGCCTGCTCCAGCAGCTTGACGATGAGAACAACCCTGTTCAAAACAACCTGTTCGATTCAACTCAGGGCCTCGAGCTTGTGGAAGAGCTCGTCCACAAGGCCAATGCCCACGTGGCGCAGCGCGTTGCCGAAGGACTGCCCGAAAAGGCTTTCCTTCGCCGTCAGTCCGCGCCCAACCCCCGTCGTCTCCAGACCTTTGTGGAGCGCATGACGGCCCTTGGTTATGACATTGATTCATCCGGTAGCGGAGCGCTCCAGAACAGCCTCTTCCGAGTTGATGACCCTGATCTGCGAAAGGGCATGGAGACGCTGGTCGTCAAGTCGATGCAGCGTGCCAAGTACTTCATCTCTGGCAAGACAGGCAAGCACTTGTGGCCTCACTACTCTCTCAACCTGCCCTTGTACACTCATTTCACCAACCCCACACGTCGCTATGCCGACATCATTGTTCATCGTCAACTCGAGGCGGTTCTCTCCGAGGGCAAGATCGAGTTCACTGACGATTTGGAGAACCTGGTTAAGACCGCCGAGTCTTGCAATACCAAGAAGGATTCTGCTCAAAACGCCCAGGAGCAGAGCGTCCACATTGAGTCCTGCCGCACGATGGACAGGAAGCGCCAGGAGGCCAACGGAGATCTCATCGCCGAGGGCATCATCCTGTGCGTGTACGAGTCTGCCTTTGACGTGCTCATCCCCGAATGGGGCTTCGAGAAGCGAGTCCACTGCGACCAGCTTCCCCTCAAGAAGGCCGAGTTCCGAAAGGAGAAGCGTGTGCTTGAGCTGTACTGGGAGAAGGGTGTCCCTAGCTCTGCGTTTGTGCCCGAGGATGAGCGGCCCAAGGCTGCTGCGTCCATCCGAGCCTCAAATGCTATGGCCGCGCGGCGCCAGGCTGAGGAGGCCGAGCGCGCCCGAAAGGAGCGTGAAGAGGCTGCCCGTAAGCAGATGGATACTGGCACAATGTCAACCGATGATGTCGACGCTCTGTTTGACGATGATGATGACAACACCTCTGATGTGACCGAGGCCATGGCCGGAGCCTCGCTGGCTGAGCGCCCGACCCAGAGCGTGCCCGGCTCTCCTGCTCGCTCTTCGTCAACCGCGGGTAACCTCCACCGCACTCGCTCCGACTCCAAGGTGCCTGTCGGCGAGGCTGTTGAGACTCGCCTCACCAACAAGGAGAAGTACCTCAGCTTTTTCTCACTCCGTGAGGAGGGTGGCGACTACATCCAGGATGTGACGGAGATGACTAGGGTGCCGGTGATCCTGAAGACAGACCTCTCCAAGAGCCCACCGTAAGTTACATGTGCAACCTTGTTCCGATGACTTTGCTAACCAAATGTGTAGTTGCCTGACAATCCGATCGCTGAACCCCTACGCCTTGTAAGAGAAGTAAGAAAAGTTAGTTTACAGAATGGAAAGGTGAAAATGTCTAGCGGCGGAGCAGTTTTAGCGAGTTCTGGACTTCATCTGGAGGGGGAAGCGATATCATGTTGTGATAGGGATCATCAGCGATAAAGGTAGTGAAGGAGTTGGACTCTGAGGATAGTAGTTGTTAGTTCTGCAGAAAGATGCAACAGAGGAGGTAATTTTCCAGATTAGCTCAAGTGGTAGACACATATTCTCTGCGTACATGGTTTATGCATGCATTTGTTGCTGTTTGTTGCAAGATTCATTGTTGAAACGTGTTGAGCATATCCTGCCTTGAACTCGGTGGTGATGATACATGGAGAGAACGAGTCAAAGCATCGCACATATATAGTCGGTAGACGCATAATTCATATGTTCTCGCTACTTTTGTAGGTCAAGGACTGCCATAATAGATGCCACGTTCTTAGCCTTCCCTCTTCTAATATCAGGTCGTGGTTATGAGCTGTCTTATGAAGTGACGAGATTGTGGGTTCTATGTGATAACGCAGTGTGCTATGCTCTACAAAGCCGTCTTGGTTGAACGAAATGTATAAACCTTGATCTGTCTGGGTGCTTAGTCTGTTGCTATGTCATTTGAAGCTACGCAACTGCGACAATTCATGATCAGAAGCAGCCATGCTAGGTTGGCTGCTGCACTCAAAGACGCCACGAAGAATGTGTACTATAGACAACGAGCTATAAGCGAGGAAGAGAAGACCTAAATCGAGGTTTCACTCTTGGTGCACAAGCGTATCATGTATGTTTCGGCCCAGTACGGGCCGGGCTAGGGGTTCAAGAGAACGATCGGAGTTTTCGGCAATGTTTTATGATTCAGAAGTAGGGTTGCATTTTTCTCAAGCGCCGTCATCGTCTCGACCTTTTCTGGCGGTTTCATCACCGCGCCGGCGTCGGTTGATGGGGTTTGAGGCGGGAACCCTGCATACTTTAAACTGATGCTCAGGAAGTGAAGCATAGTAGCTCCTAAGGAGGTAGGGAAACGACACGGATATTCAGTCTTGCCGACAGTGGTGAGGCATCTTGGTTGTACCTCGAAACCCCTTTATCTCACCGGAACTTGACCAAGCCGCGGGTTTTCTGCTACAGATCGATCAATCGTTTGGCAGTTGGGATGAACCCGGTTTCATATACTGATTCTCAAGATGATAATAAGGTCTTGATGCCCTCTTCTCGAGCTCGAGTTTCTGTCACCTAGAGACTTTCACTCATTTCTTCGTCACTCGACTCCAATTCTCTCACAAAGCGCTGGCCTGCTTTTGATCTTTTCCAACCTCTCGTTCCTTTACTTCTCTTGTATCTACTCTTGTTCTAATATTTGATACCCATTGCCTTCGTTGCTGGCTGGCCTATGCACTCCTTTGTCAAACACGCCTTATAAGCTATTGTCTCGGAGTAACGACGTATACACGACTTCATAATCACCATGATCTCTCTCAAGACTGCACTCTTCGCTTTGCTTGCCTGTGGAGCTTCGGCGATGCCTCATGGTCCCAGACTTACCGGCCGCCAGCTCAACTATCACGACATGTCTAAGCGCCAGAACAAAGCCGCAGCAGCTCTTGGTCTCAACGACTTTGACATCCTCCAGTTGTGAGTCGATACCGCTTATATACTTTACAATACCGTATATAACTAACTCGCTCAGCGCTTTAACCCTCGAACACCTGGAAGAAACCTTTTACCGTGAATCCTTCGCAGCCCTCTCTGACGAAGCCTTCTCCCCCCTTGGCCTCTCACCCGAATCTCTCGCCGATCTCAAACAGATCGGGAAAACTGAAGCTGCCCACGTCGTCCTCTTGCAGTCCGCCATCGCCCAAGCAGGTTTTCAACCCGTCGAGTCGTGCAAGTACGACTTTGCCGGCGCAACCTCCGACCCGGCCGTTATGGTCGCCACGGCCGCGGTTCTCGAGAGTGTCGGCGTGTCGGCGTATCTCGGCGCCGCACCGCTTCTGGCCGATCCGGGCATTCTCGGCACGGCTGGTGCGATACTCGCTGTTGAAGCGAGGCATCAGACTGCTATTAGAGTCTTCTCACAGGCCAAGGCTGTTCCGCAGCCTCTTGATACGCCGCTGGGCCCTCGAGCTGTCTTTTCTCTTGCCGCGCCTTTCATCACTGAGTGTCCCGATGGCTCCAATCTCGCCATCGAGGCCTTTCCGGCGCTTGCAATGGCTGAGGGTCAGACTGCAGAGGCGGTTGTTGTTGGAGCTGCTATCAAGTTGGCCTCCAAGGCGGCAGGGACTGCTACTCACTGCGCGTTTACGTCCGGGGGATTGGTTCCTGGCGGGACAAAGTTCGCAAAGTTTACTGAGGGAGAAGGTTGCAAGGTGCCCAAGGAGGTTCAGGGCATTACGTATGTCTCGTTGACGAGTGACGGGCCTTTGGAGGGTATCTTGACGGACGAGATAACCGTGGCTGGGCCCATGGTTCTGACTATTTCTTGATGAGACTGAGATTGCTCATTCTGTAATCCGCTTTTGGGATCGAGTCGAATAATGAAGAATTGACTATCAGTATAGCTGCACCCTAGCTTGATGATAGTAAAAGGCCTTATTGGATGATGAGAATACACAATGTACGCTGGCTCTGTCATACACCTAATTTATCCTCACGTCACCCGTCAATAAACAAATCATGCACTCAAGTGCATAGATAGTAGCAGTCCAGGTCAATTGAGTCATAGCATGGCAACTATTTCCGTCAAGTCACCAAGGTAGTACGCACACTGGATATCGACACAGCCATGCCATCTGGTATCTCAACTGCCACTTCGAGCCATCCAAGCCTCCTCGCCTGGCACATCTTCTCCTGGCTTTCAGCGTCCCTGGCTTGTCTCTTGGTCTTCATCCCCACAAGTCTCGCTGCCAACTCCCTCGACACCTCTGCTAACTTGATAACTTTTGTGTCCCTGACTTCTAAGACGCCCGCTCCAACGCCGCTGAGTCTGCAAGGCCGGCCGCGCCCGGAAGAACCATGCTGAGAGACCGTCTTATCGTTGCTTTTGCTTTGTAATGTAACATATGCGATAGAAATGCTCAAGTTCTCGCTTAGAATGGTCGCGCGTCAAGATACGCCTGTGCCTTGGCCCAGGCCTCCTTGTCCGCTGCCGACAGCTCATCAGTATCAAGAATCTGGACGCCCTTGTTAAGCGCATCCACAAAGTCACACGCGATGCGGAAATCCTCGTCGAGCGCCTCGGCGAAGGGTACAAATGTCTTGGGAAACTCCTGCAGTCGCTTCGCCCGCGCATCTTTGTCGTCGCTGGGCTCATCCTCATCGAAGAAAGTTCGCACCGCAATGCCGAGGCCAATATCGGGCTCATTCAGGAAAGGGAGCCTAACAAAGGTTAGCTGCTGTCCCTCTATAATTGACAAGAAAGACCTACCTTTGGCTGATCTCCAGCTGATCCTCCCTTTCGCGCCTTGACTGGGCGTAAAGGAACATTGAGGCGACAATCGCTTCAACAAGCTCACGGTTAGCTTCCCTCACCGTTGAAGACAAGGATCGGAACGTCAGAAGGCTCTTGTTGAGAGGACCAGTGTACCCATAGACTTGGTGCCGCAGCTTCAACAAGGACGCGCATTGGCTGATGAGCACAAGGCTCGACTTCTCCTCATCAGTGCCCCTCCGAGGCAGCCCAGGCTGACCCTCAATATGCTTTCCGTTCAAAAGGCCGAATCGAATTAGCTCAAAGGCGAGCAACGCAGCTTCATCGAGCCCTGGCACCTCTGGACGGTCCTCGTTGGCTTCTTGCAACGCGAGGAGAGTAGTAGCCAACGCATTGCCCCATTTTGTCAACTTGTGTTCGTCATTAACATAACCCCTGAGGTGCAGGAATCGCCAGATGGTAACCGAGGTTACCATGTCTGTGCTATCGATGCCCTTGATGGCCTTCTCTTTAGGGAATGTCTTTTTGACAAAGTCAAAGTTGGCTAGCGCCAATACCTCTAGCGACACTGGACCAGCAAAGTCGGCAGGGAAGAACGTGAGGATGTCATCTTGTTTGACATCCCAGCTAGCTGCTCGTTGAGAAGGTGGAGGGTTGACGGAGCGGTGGTTGATAGTGTATGAATATTTGGGGTCGAACCAGACGCGCACCTTAATCTCCTTGTGCTGAATGCCACGGTGAAGCCTGGGAATCAGGAGAGATAGCGCCTGTTCCTTGATGGGCACTGTTTGCTTTGTTACCAGGTTCTTGTACTGGTCCGAGGCAACTCCGTCAAGGGTCGGCTGGATGAGGACCTGGCCATGAGTGATGCTGTTTGGCAGACGAGGCCCAATCAAGCCCGTGTTGACATAATGGAAGAGTTCGGCTGGGAGCTGGAGACCGAGGTATTCGTGATTGTCACTCGTTAGGCGCTCATAATCATGGACTCGAATCTCACCGCTCTCGGCAATATAGACGAAGTGGTTAACTACCAGCCTTGCCTTGCGATACTTGTCGAGCCACTCAGGGTCCTTGTTCTGCAGAATGTCGTTGAAGCTAGCGCAGGCAGTAGCGACGCTGTTTTCCGAAGTTCTCAGCAAGTTGGCGGCGGTTGAGACGCTGTACTCGGAGTAGATTGAGTGCTCTAGAAGAGCTGGGAAGGGAGGCAGAAAAGAGGTGCCAGCCATGAGAAAAGAGTCGATGAATCTAGGTTCACTTGCGGTGGGCGTGAGGCTGCGCATGACCTTCTTCTTAGAGACAGCCGAGACGGTCTTGGCCTCCCAATCAAAGCTGCGAATGACCGAGTCCTTGATAGGGTACAGGAGGAGCTCCTGGGACCCCATCACGCCCGAGCATTGGTCCGAGTCGATCATTTCGAAGTAGGCAAGCTGCGTATTGTCAGAAACTCGACACTCGAACGACTAGTTTCGCGAAATACGAACCTGAGCGCAGGCAGTGTAGGGAGCGACCAAGAAGTGGAGCTCGCGGCTCTTGAGAACTGCTTGAAGTAGAGGGTAGAGATTCTGGATGCGAAAAGCACCTATCATGTTCTCAAATCAACATCAAGAGTGATATAAGCAGATGGGCGCACAAACCTGGGTTGGCGCCAAATGTCGTCACAGCCTCCTCAGCTGCCGTCTGCGAGTACAGAGTCCATGCCTCATCTGTCTTCTTGTTGGCCTTGAGCGAGCGGTCGAGAGTGATCTCATCCTGGCCGGTTACGGACTGGCCATCGAAGATGAAGAAAGGGACAATCTGCGACTTGTCCCAGAGGTCAAGGTTCTCGTTGATGTGCGCCTCGATGCCAGTAAGACCGCCAAGCGCGGGCAATAGCGGTTCCT
Source organism: Fusarium cicatricum (assembly GCA_021730345.1). Classification (NCBI taxonomy): domain Eukaryota; kingdom Fungi; phylum Ascomycota; class Sordariomycetes; order Hypocreales; family Nectriaceae; genus Fusarium; species Fusarium cicatricum. The sequence continues at coordinate 125,174 of JAJODA010000431.1, forward strand.
GAGCAGGGGGATTGTCGAGAAGCTGGCTGAGATAGTAGGTCGCATCAACGGCGATGGCACATTGTTCGAGTTCAGCAATGTCATGCGTGCTACGTGACAAGTGGTTAGCGCCGAGTTGGAGGCAGGGTGAGGGCCAAAGACGTACGAAGCCTGGTCATTAATCCAGGAATCCTCAACAAGGACTATGTCAGGAGTTAGCTTTTGCTGCAGATCTCGACTTTGTTTAGGCGGGCAATCGGTAAGGGTCGAGCGACTGGAGACGATCGCATGTCAAAGCGAGGTCGCAGTAGCCTGTCAACAAGGCTTGAGGTGCAATTGAGCTTGAAAGCGGCCAGCCAGCTTTGATATGAAGGAGCCAAGCTTGCATGAAGCCAAATAATGCATGGTAAGCTCTCTATATCAATCGCTGTAGCTTCTTTCAAGCTGTTGTAGCTCTCAAGCGCCAGCCGCAAGCAATGAAACCAGACCGACCCCTTGACGACTGAGCCACGAAGTGCGCAGGATGAAACTCACACGGCATCTCGAACAACTCGCAGCAACTCGGGCGCCCTTGTACCTCAGGTTTCCGGTGTCGGGATTTGCTAGCCGGGATCTCGCAAGGTAGAGAGAGGGTCGATCGTTCGGGGGAGGAAGCCAAAGGCCGCAGAGTTGGCGACAGCGAAAGGGACGTTGGTCAGAGTATGGCGGGGTTGAAAGGAGCAGCAAGCCACGGAGGTAGCTGGGGTGACTTGCGCAGCTCCAAAGAAAGACCGAGGGAAGGCACAAGCCGGGCCGTCGGAAACGAAGGCGAGAAACCGGTCGAGGCGGGGGTGGAAGGGCGAGAAAAAGAGAACGACTTCTTCTCAGGAGTTTCGAGGTTTCGCGGGGAGGTTGAGTTTTGGAGGATCTTGAGCTTCGGGGGCGTGAACAGCTGGTGAAGGACGGGATGGGAAAGTTTGGCGAGTTACAGCGGCGGCAGGGACGTACCGGGCGGTACCTGTCTCCAAGCCCGGGCAGGCAGGGGAACCTAATGAGCAATCGGCGGCAAGCCCTCGTGAGTGTGGCTGATGCGCACTTTTGTGGCGGTGCGGGAACATGCGGGCTGTTTCCTCACCGAGCTCACCGAGATAGTGGAGGGAGATAGGTAGTTGACTTATCATGGTGGGGTGAATATTAAGCCCCTCATCGTCTTGACGGGATGTAGGGTGATGCCACTGCTTGTGTCTTTTTTCCATAATACTCGAGGCTCTGCTACTATTTGATCTTTATCTCGGTAGAAGACTCGGTTAAACACAAATATCTGCCGGTCAGACGAACCTAGTTAGGCCTCTACTGATAACCATCGATCGCGATCCCGATAACTCTCCTCAAGAGCCAAAAATACATACAACTCAAAGACCTATTCTCAATATGTCAAACACAGCAAAAATTCCCCTCATCGACATCTCTGCTCCCAATGTCGACCAGAACGTCATTGCCCGGCAGCTTGTCGACGCTGCTGAGGAGCACGGCTTCATCTATATCCGTAACCTAGGTCGCGAGATGTCTGCCACCGATATAGATGGGGCCTTTGAGCTTGTAAGCTGCCGACAACAAATCAAGTTTGAAAGTAAACTGAAACGCGGTTAGGTCAAAAAGACATTCGAGTGTCCTCTAGAGGAGAAGCAGAGGTGCACCATCCAGACCAACAACCGCGGCTGGTCAGGGATGCACTCTGAGACGTTGGACCCCAAGAACCAAAAGGTGAGATGAGTCGAGTGATTCAATTCTATGAACAACATCAGACTGACTAGATTATCAGGTGGGAGACTTCAAAGAGTACGTGCGATATGACACCCATAGCATGACCTGACTGACACCGGAATGACAGAGCCTTCAACTTTGGAGAGTTTCTCAACGGCAAAGCTCAGCAGCCGCTTCCATCCGACTTGGTCTCTGAAGAACCCAGAATCAGTGCTTTTGCCGACTCTTGCCACAACCTATGTCAGAAACTCCTCTACCTCCTGGGCCTAGGCCTCGGCGTAAGTCATCTCCGCAACTATACATGCAAGTACAGGTTAATCTCAAAGCTCTCACCAGGTCGACGACTTCTTCTCCTCGGCGCACAATACAGCCAAAGGCGCCTCAAGCTCCATCCTCCGCCTGCTCCGCTATCCACCTCCGGATACAACAGCCCACTCCTCCTCTGACGTCCGCGCCGGTGCCCACTCAGACTACGGCTCCATCACGCTTCTCCTCCGCCTACGCGGCCAGGCCGGCCTGG